>JAEOAE010001831.1:0-51360 GCA_036365155.1 Meriones psammophilus
CCCAGAGAACTTACAAACGCGCTCCAGCGAAATGACCTCAGAGCACATAAAACCCCTTCCAACGAAATGATTCAGAGCACTCTAAAATCTGCTTCCACCTAAATAAAATGACTCAGAGCCCTCAAAACCGCTTCCAACGAAATGACTGCAAGCACTTAAAAACCGCTTCCAATGAAATGACTCCAGAGCACTCAAACCCAATACCAATGAAATGACTCCAAGCACTTAAAAACCCGCTTCGACCAAAATGACTCAGAGCACTCAAAAACCGCTTCAATGAAATGACTGACTTAAACCCACTTCCAAAAATGACACCAGAGCACATAAACCGCTTCCAATGAAATGACTCCCAGCACTTAAAAAACTCCGCTTCCAAAATTGACTGGAGCATTTAAAAACCTGCTAGCCAGCGACCCTGGCGACCCTAGAGCACTTAAACCCTGCTTCAGCTGAAGGACACCAGAACATTTAAAACCCGCTTCAATGAAATGACTCAGGAGAACTTAAAACACACTTCCAACAAAATGAATCAGGGCACGTAAAACCCGCTTCAGCGAAATGACTCAGAGCACTCAACCACCAGCTTCCAGCGAAATGACTACAGAGCACTTAAAACCTGCTTCAAAGAAATGACTCAGAGCACTCAAAAACCGCTGGCGAAATGACTCCAGAGCAGCAAAACCCGCTTTCAATGAAATGACTCCAGAGAACTTAAAACCTGCTTCAAAAAATGACTCCAGAGCACTTAAAAACCGCTTCAGCAAATGACTCAGAGCATTTAAAACCCGCTTCCAATGAAATGACTACAGAGCACTTAAAAACCGCATCCAGCGAAATGAGCCCAGAGCACTTAAAAACCCAGTTCCAAAGAAATGTCCTCAGTGCACATAAACCGCTTCCAACGAAATGATTCCCAGAGCACTCAAAAATCCGCTTCAACAAAATGATACAGAGCACTTATAAATCCACTTCAAAATACAGGATACTAGAACACTCAAAAACCCACCTCAAGGAAATGACTCCAGAGCAGCAAAAAAACAGCTTCCAGCCAAATGACTCAGAGCTCAAAAACCTGCCCAGCGAAATGACTGCAGAGCACTTAAACACCTGCTTCCAAAAATGACTACAGAGCACTTAAAAAACCCTCTTCCAACTAAATGACTCCAGAGCACTCTAAAAACCCGCTTCCAACAAAGGACTCAGATCACATAAATTCCGCTTCCAGCGAAATGATTCAGAGTACTAAAATCCTTCTTCCATGGAAATGACTACAGAGCACTTAAAAACCCTTCCAATAAATGAGCCCAGAGCACTTAAACCCACGCACAATAAATGACCCCAAGCATAAAACCCAGTTTCCGAAAAGGACACAGAACACTTAAAAACCTTCTTCCAAAGAAATGATCCCAGAGCACTCTAAAACACGATTCCAACAAAATGACTCCAGAGCACTTAAAAACCGCTTCCAGCGAAAGGATACAGAACACTTAAAAAGCGGTCCAAAAAAATGAAATCAGCGCACATAAAAACCCGTTTCCAGAGCAAGCTCAAAATCCATCCCCACTTCAACAAAATGACTCAGAGCATAAAAAACCCTTCCATAAACTCAGAGAACATACAAACCCACTTCCAGCTAAATGACTAAAGAGCACTAAAACCGCTTCCATGAAATGACTAAAAGAGCACTTAAAAAAACAAAAAATGGGCCAGAGCACTTAAAACCGACTACACTAAATGACACCAGAGCACTTAAAAACCCGCTTCCAACTAAATGACACCAGAGCACTTAAAAACCGCTTCAACAAAAGGACTCCACAGCACTTAAAACCTTGCTTCCAACAAAATGACTCCAGAGCACTTAAAACCTTGCTTCCAAAGAAATGACTCAGTACACTTAAAACCCGCTTCCAACAAAATGATACAGTAGTCTAAAACCCGTTTCAATAATCCACAGCACTCTAAACCCGCTCCAACAAATGACTCAGAGCACTCAAAAACTTCCAACAAAAAACCCGAGCACTTAAAAACCGCCTCCATGAAAGGACAGAGCATTCAACAACCCGCTTCCAACAAAATGACTCCAGAGCACTTAAAACCCGCTTCCAGCAAAATGACTACAGAGCAGTTAAAAACTCCTCCAAAGAAATGACTCCAGAGCACTCAAAAACCCGCTGCCAACGAAATGACTCCCAGAGCACTCAAAAACATGCTTCCAACAAAATGAATCGAGCAGCATGTAAAAACCCTTCCAACGAAATGACTCAGAGCACTCAACAACCCGCTTCCAACGAAATGACTACAGAGCACTTAAGAACCTACTTCCAAAGAAATGACTCCAGAGCACTCAAAAAATGCTTCCAGTGAAATGACTCAGAGCACTTAAAAACCCCTTCAAACGAAATGATCCCAGAGAACTTACAAACACGCTTCCAGAAATGACTCAGAGCACTCAAAACCCACTTCCAGCGAAATGATTCAGAGCACTCTAAAATCTGCTTCCACCCCTTCAAATGAAATGACTCCAGAGCCCTCAAAAACCCGAAATGTCCTCAGAGCACATAAAAATGACTTCAGAGCACTTAAAAACCCACCCAATGAAATGAGCCCTCAAAACCAGAGCACTCAAAACCCAATACCAATGAAATGACTCCAGAGCACTTAAAAACCCGCTACCAATGAAATGAGCCAGAGCACTCAAAACCCGCTTCCAATGAAATGACTACAGAGCACTTAAAAACCCTTCCAGCGAAATGACTCCAGAGCACTTAAAAACCCGCTTCCAAAATTGACTACAGAGCATTTAAAAACCTGCTTCCAACGCAAACGACCCTAGAGCATAAAACCCTGCTTCCAACGAAAGGACACCAGAACATTTAAAACCCCCTTCAATGAAATGACTCAGGAGAACTTAAAAACACACTTCCAACAAAATGAATCAGAGCACGTAAAACCCGCAACGAAATGACTCCAGAGCACTCAACCACCAGCTTCCAACGAAATGACTACAGAGCACTTAAAAACCTGCTTCCAAAGAAATGACTCCAGAGCACTCAAAAACCCGCTTCCAGCGAAATGACTCAGAGCACTTAAAACCCGCTTTCAACGAAATGACTCAGAGAACTTAAAACCTGCTTCCAAAGAAATGACTCAGAGCACTTAAAAACCCGCTTCCAACGAAATGACTCCAGAGCACTTAAAAACCACTTCCAATGAAATGACTACAGAGCACTTAAAAACCGCTTCCAATGAAATGAACCCAGAGCACTTAAAAACCCAGTTCAAAGAAATGTCCTCAGTGCACATAAAAACCCGCTTCCAACAAATGATTCCAGAGCACTTAAAAATCGCTTCCAACAAAATGATTCCAGAGCACTTATAAATCCACTTCAAAATACAGGATACTAGAACACTTAAAACCCACCTCCAACGAAATGACTCCAGAGCTCAAAAACAGCTTCCAGCCAAATGACTCCAGAGCTCTCAAAGAGCTCAAAATGACCAGAGCTTCTTCCAACTAAATGACTCAGAGCACTCTAAAACCCTTCCAACAAAAGGATACCAGATCACATAAAATTCTGCTTCCAACGAAATGATTCCAGAGTACTAAAATCCTTCTTCCATGGAAATGACTACAGAGCACTTAAAAACCACTTCAATAATATGACCCCAGAGCACTTAAAACCCACTTCAATAATATGACCCCAGAGCACTTAAAACCCACTTCCAACGAAAGGACACCAGAACACTTAAAAAGCCGCTCCAGCGAAATGACACCAGAGCACTTAAAAACACGCTTCCAACAAAATGACTCAGAGCACTTAAAAACCCGCTTCCAACGAAAGGATACCAGAACACTTAAAAAAACGCTTCCAAAAAAATGAAATCAGCGCACATAAAAACCCGTTTCAGCGACTGAATCAGAGTACTTACATCCCCACTTCCAACGAATAGACTCAGAGAACATACAAACCCACTTCCAGCGAAATGACTCCAGAGCACTTAAAAACCCGCTTCCAAAAATGACTAAATGACAAAAAAGAGCACTTAAAACCCGCTCCAAAGAAAGGATACCAGAACACTTAAAAACCCGCTTACAACTAAATGACACCAGAGCACTTAAAACCCGCTTCCTTCAAAGAAAGGACACCAGAACACTTAAAAACCCGTTTCCAACAAAATGCACTCTAAAATCCAGAAAATGCAGCACTTAAAACCTTGCTTCCAAAGAAATGACTCCAAAGACACTTAAAAACCCGCTTCCAACAAAAGGATACTAGTACACTTAATAATCCGCACTCCTCAACAAAATGACTCCAGAGCACTTAAAAACCCGTTTCCAGCGAAATGACTCCAGAGCATTCAACAACCCGCTTCCAACAAAATGACTCCAGAGCACTCAAAACCCTTCCAGCGAAATGACTACAGAGCAGTTAAAAATGCACTTCCAAAGAAATGACTCCAGAGCACTCAACAACCCGCTGCCAATGAAATGACTACAGAGCACTCAAAAACATGCTTCCAACAAAATGAATCGACAGCATGTAAAACCCGCTTCCAACGAAATGACTCCAGAGCACTCAACAACCCGCTTCCAACGAAATGACTACAGAGCACTTAAGAACCTACTTCCAAAGAAATGACTCAGAGCACTCAAAAATGCTTCCTGAAATGACTCCAGAGCACTTAAAACCCGCTTCAAGCGAAATGATCCCAGAGAACTTACAAACACGCTTCCAGCGAAATGACCTCAGAGCACATAAAAACCCACTTCCAACGAAATGATTCAGAGCACTCTAAAATCTGCTTCCACGAAATGAAATGACTCAGAGCCCTCAAAAACCCGCTCCAACGAAATGAGCCCAGAGCACTTAAAACCCGCTTCCAATGAAATGAGCCCAGAGCACTTAAAAACCCAGTTCCAATGAAAATGTCCTTGAAAAGTGCACATAAAAACCCGCTTCCAAAGAAATGATTCAGAGCACTCTAAAACAAGCTTCCAACAAAATGACTCCAGAGCAACTTAAAACCCGCTGTGAAATGACTCAGAGCACTTAAAATGACTCCGCTTCCTGAAATGACTCCAGAGCACTTAAAACTCACTTCCAATGAAATGACTCCAGCACTTAAAAACATAAATGACCCAGAGTTACAACAAAATGTTCTCAGTGCACATAAAACCCCATTCCAATGAAAGGACTCCAGAGCACACTCAAAAAACCCTTCCAACGAAATGACTTCACTCAAAAACCCGTTTTGAAATGAGCCCAACCACTTAAAACCAGCTTCCAAGAAATGACTCAGAGCACTTAAAACCCGCTTTCAATGAAATGACTCAGAGCACTTAAAAACCTGCTTCAACAAAATTGACTCCAGAGCATTTAAAAACCTGCTTCCAAGAAATGACCCAGAGCACTTAAAAACCTGCTTCCAACGAAATGACACCAGAACATTTAAAACCCGCTCCCTGAAATGACTCCAGAGCACTTAAAAACAGGCTTCCAACAAAATGACTCCAGAGCACTTAAAACCCGCTTCCAATGGAAATGACTCCAGAGCACTCTAAAACCCCTTCCAACGAAATGACTCCAGAGTACCTAAAATACCAGTTCAACAAAATGTCCTCCAGTGAACATAAAAACCCCCTTCCAACGAAATGACTCAGAGCACTTAAAAACGGGATTTCAACAAAATGACTCAGAGCATTCAAAAACCGCTTCCAATGAAATGACTCAGAGCAATTAAAACCCGCTTCTAACGAAATGACTCCAGAGCACTTAAAACCCACTTCCAAGAAATGACTCCAGAGTACTTAAATTCAAGTTCCAACAAAATGTCCTCAGTGCACAAAAAAGCCCTTCAAAGAAAGGACTCCACAGCACTTAAAAAAACGCTTGCTTCCAGCGAAAGGATTCCAGAGCACTTAAAAACCCGATTCAAGGAAATGACTCCAGAGAACTTAAAAACCGCTTCCAATGAAATGACTCCAGAGCATTTAAAAACCTACTTCCAGCGAAAATGACCCTACAGCACTTAAAAACCTGCTTCCAACGAATGGACTCCAGAACATTTAAAAACCTGCTTCAAACAAAATTACTCAGAGTACTTTAAAACCCCTTCCAACTCAAAAATGAATAAACAGCACTAAAAACCCGCTTCCAACAAAATGACTCCAGAGCACTTAAAAATCCGCTTCCAACGAAATGATTCCAGAGCACTTATAAACCCGCTTCAAAAAAAGGATACTAGAACACTTAAAACCCACCTCCAACGAAATGACTCCAGAGTACTTAAAAAACAGTTCCAACAAAATGACTCAGTGAACTCAAAAACCCTTCCAACGAAATGACTCCAGAGCACTTAAAACCCGCTTCCAACGAATTTGCCAGAGCACTTAAAAAACCGCTTCCAACTAAATGACTCCAGAGCACTCTAAAACCGCTTCCAACAAAGGATACCAGATCACATAAAACCCGCTTCCAAAGAAATGATTCCAGAGTACTAAAATCCTTCTTCCATGGAAATGACTCAGAGCACAAAAAACCCCCTTCCAATAATAAATGACTCCAGAGCACTTAAAAACCCACTTCCAACGAAAGGACTCAGAACACTAAAACCCGCTTCCAACGAAATGACTCAGAGCACTTAAAAACACGCTTCCAACAAAATGACTCCAGAGCACTTAAAAACCTACTTCCAGCGAAAGGAGCCCAGAACACTTAAAAAAACGCTTCCAAAAAAATGACATCAGCACATTTAAAAACCTGCTTCAAACAAAATGACTCCAGAGTACTTAAAAATCCCCCTTCAAATGAAATGAATCCAGAGAACATACAAACCCGCTTCCAAAGAAATGACTCCAGAGCACTAAAAACCGCTTCCAACGAAATGACTAAAGAGCACTTAAAAACCCGCTTCCAACGAAAGGATACCAGAACACTTAAAACCGCTTCAAAATAAATGATACCAGAGCACTTAAAACCCACCTCCAAAGAAAGGACACAGAACACTTAAAAACCAGCTTCAACAAAATGACTCCAGAGCTCAAAAAGCTTTCTTCCAAAGAAATGACTGCAGAGCACTTAAAAACCCGCTTCCAACAAAAGGATACTAGAGCACTTAAAACCGCCTCCAACTAAATGACTCAGAGCACTCTAAAAACCGTTTCCAACAAAAGGATGCCAGATCACTAAAAACCCGCTTCCAATGAAATGATTCAGAGCACTAAAATCCTTCTTCCATGGAAATGACTACAGAGCACTCTAAAACCCTTCCAATAAAATGACTCCAGAGCACTTAAAAACCCACTTCCAACGAAATGACCCCAGAACACTTAAAAAGCCTCTTCAACGAAATGACTCCAGAGCATTCAAAAACCCGCTTCCAACAAAATGACCCCAGAGCACTTAAAAACCGTTTCCAACGAAATGACTCAGAGCATTCAAAAACCGCTTCCAACAAAATGACTCCAGAGCACTCAAAAAACCCGCTTCCAACGAAATGACTACAGAGCACTCAAAACAGGCTTCCAACAAAATGAATCGACAGCATGTAAAAACCCGCTTCCAACGAAATGACTCCAGAGCACTCAACAACCTGCTTCCAACGAAATGACTACAGAGCACTTAAGAACCCACTTCCAAAGAAATGACTCCAGAGCACTCAAAAATGCTTCCAACGAAATGACTCCAGAGCACTTAAAAACCCGCTTCAAACGAAATGATCCCAGAGAACTTACAAAAAAGCGCTTCCAACGAAATGACCTCAGAGCACATAAAACCCACTTTCAACGAAATGATTCCAGAGCACTCTAAAATCTGCTTCCACGAAATAAAATGACTCAGAGCCCTCAAAAACCCGCTTCCAAGAAATGACTGCAGAGCACTTAAAAACCCGCTTCCAATGAAATGACTCCAGAGCACTCATAAACCCAATACCAATGAAATGACTCCAGAGCACTTAAAAACCCGCTTCGACCAAAATGACTCAGGAGCACTCAAAAACCCGCTTCAATGAAATGACTACAGAGCACTTAAAACCCACTTCAAAGAAATGACACCAGAGCACATAAAAACCCGCTTCCAATGAAATGACTCCAGAGCACTTAAAAACCCGCTTCAAAATTGACTACAGAGCATTTAAAACCTAAGCTGCGAAGCGACCCTAGAGAACTTAAACCCTGCTTCCAACGAAAGGACACCAGAACATTTAAAACCCGCTTCAATGAAATGACTCAGGAGAACTTAAAAACACCCGCTTCCAACAAAATGAATCAGAGCACGTAAAAACCCGCCCAGCGAAATGACTCAGAGCACTCAACCACCAGCTGTGAAATGACTACAGAGCACTTAAAAACCTGCTTCAAAGAAATGACTCAGAGCACTCAAAAACCGCTTCCAATGAAATGACTCCAGAGCACTTAAAAACCCGCTTTCAATGAAATGACTCAGAGAACTTAAAACCTGCTTCCAAAGAAATGACTCAGAGCACTTAAAAACCCGCTTCCAGCGAAATGACTCCAGAGCATTTAAAAACCGCTTCCAATGAAATGACTACAGAGCACTTAAAAACCGCATCCAGCGAAATGAGCACAGAGCACTTAAAAACCCAGTTCAAAGAAATGTCCTCAGTGCACATAAAAACCCGCTTCCAACGAAATGATTCCAGAGCACTCAACCACCTGCTTCCAACGAAATGACTACAGAGAACTTAAAAACCGGCTCCAACGAAATGAGCCCAGAGCACTCAAAAACCCGCTTCAAGGAAATGACTCCAGAGCACTTAAAACCCAGTTCCAACGAAATGTACTCAGTGCACATAAAAACCCGCTTCCAACGAAATGAATCCAGAGCACTCAACCACCTTCTTCCAACGAAATGACTACAGAGCACTTAAAAACCCTCTTCCAAAGAAATTACTCCAGAGCACTTAAAACTTAAAAACCCGCACCAAAACCGCTTCCACGAAATGACTCCAGAGCACTCAAAACCCGCTTCCAATGAAATGACTACAGAGCACTTAAAAACCCGCTTCCAACGAAATGAGCCCAGAGCACTTAAAAACCCGCTTCCAACGAAATGAGCGCAAGCACTTAAAAACCCAGTTCCAACGAAATGTCCTCAGTGCACATAAAAACCCTCTTCCAAAGAAATGATTCCAGAGCACTCTAAAACCCGATTCCAACGAAATGACTCCAGAGCACTTAAAAAGCCGCTTCCAACGAAATGACTCCAGAGCACTTAAAAACCCAGGTCCAATGAAATGTCCTCGGTGCACATAAAAACCCCTTTCCTTCGAAATGATTCCAGAGCAAGCTAAAACAAGCTTCCAAAAAAATGACTCCATAGCACTAAAAAACCCGCTTCCAACGAAATTACTCCAGAGCACTCAAGAACCCGCTTCCAATGAAATGACTACAGAGCACTTAAAAACCCGCTCCAACGAAATTACTCCAGAGCACTCAGAACCCGCTTCCAACTAAATGACCAGAGCACTTAAAAACCGCTCCAACGAAATGAGCCAGAGCACTTACAAAACCCGCTTCCAACTAAATGAGCCAGAGCACTTAAAAACCGCTTCCAGCGAAATGACTCCAGAGCACTTAAAAGCCCAGTTCAACAAAATATCTTCAGTGCACTCTAAAAACCCCTTCCAATGAAATGACTCCAGAGAACTTAAAAGCCCAGTTCAACAAAATATCCTCAGTGCACATAAAAACCCCTTCCAATGAAATGACTCAGAGCACTTAAAAACACATTTCTAACGAAATGAATCCAGAGCACTATAAAACCGCTTCCAACAAAATGACTCAGAGCACTCTAAAAACCCGCTCCAACGAAATGCGCCAGAGCACTATAAAACTCAGTTCCAACAAAAAATGACTCCAGTGCACTAAAAACCCGCATCCAACCAAATGACTCCAGAGAACATAAAAATCCGCTTCCAAGGAAAGGACTCCACAGAACTTAAAAAACCTGCTTCCAAAAAAATGACTCCACAGCACTTAAAAACCGCTTCCAAAAAATGATTCCAGAGCACTCTGAAATCTGCTTCCAACGAAATGAATCCAGAGCACTATAAAACCCGCTTCCAACAAAATGACTCCAGAGCACTCTCAAACCCGCTTCCAACCAAATGACTCCAGACAACTTAAAAATCCGCTTCCAACGAAAGGACTCCACAGAACTTAAAAACCCGCTTCCAAAAAATGATCCGAGAGCACTTAAAAACCCGCTTCCAACGAAATGACTCCAGAGCACTCAAAAACCCGCTTCCAATGAAATGACTACAGAGCACTTAAAAACCCGCTACCAAAAAAATGTCCTTAGTGCACATAAAAACGCGTTTCCAACGAAATGATTCCAGAGCATTTTAAAACAAACTTCCAACAAAATGATTCCAGAGCACTTAAAAACCCAGGTCCAATGAAATGTCCTCGGTGCACATAAAAAACCCTTTCCTTCGAAATGATTCCAGAGCACGCTAAAACAAGCTTACAACAAAATGACTCCATAGCACTAAAAAACCCGCTTCCAACGAAATGACTCCAGAGCACTTAAAAACCCGCTTCCAAAGAAATGACTCCAGAGCACTTAAAAACCCAGTTCCAACGAAATGTCCTCAGTGCACATAAAAACCCACTTCCAACGAAATTACTCCAGAGCACTCAAGAACCCGCTTCCAATGAAATGACTACAGAGCACTTAAAAACCCGCTCCAATGAAATGAGCCAGAGCACTTAGAATACCGCTTCCAACTAAATGAGCCAGAGCACTTAAAATACCGCTTTCAACGAAATGACTCCAGAGCACTTAAAAACCCGCTTCCAACGAAATGACTCGAGAGCACTCTAAAACCCGCTTCCAACGATATCACTCCACAGTACTTAAAAGCCCAGTTCCAACAAAATGTCCTCAGTGCACATAAAACCCCCTTCAATGAAATGACTCACGTTTCTAACAAAATGACTCCAGAGCAAAACCCGCTCCAGCGAAATGACCTCAGAGCACATAAAAACCCGCTTCCAAGCGAAATGAATCTAGAGCACTATAAAACCGCTTCCAACAAAATGACTCAGAGTTCCTCCAACGAAATGACGCCAGAGCACTTAAAAACTCAGTTCCAACGAAATATCCTCAGTGCACATAAAAACCCGCATCAACAAATGACTCCAGAGAACATAAAAATCCGCTTCAAGGAAAGGACTCCACAGAACTTAAAAACCCGCTTCCAAAAAATGATCCGACAGCACTTAAAAACCCGCTTCCAACGAAATGATTCCAGAGCACTCTGAAATCCGCTCCAATGAAATGAATCAGAGCACTATAAAACCCGCTTCCAACAAAATGACTCCAGAGCACTCTCAAACCGCTTCCAACCAAATGACTCCAGACAACTTAAAAATCTGCTTCCAGCGAAAGGACTCCACAGAACTTAAAAACCGCTTCAAAAAATGATCTGAGAGCACTTAAAAACCGCTTCCAACGAAATGACTCCAGAGCACTCAAAAACCCGCTTTCAATGAAATGACTACAGAGCACTTAAAAACCGCTTCCAAAAAAATGTCCTTAGTGCACATAAAAGCAGCGCTCCAACGAAATGATTCAGTGCATTTTAAAACAAGCTTCCAACAAAATGATTCCAGAGCACTTAAAAACCGCTTCCAATGAAATGACTCAGAGCACTTAAAAACCGCTTCCAAGAAAATGACTCTAGAGCACTCTAAATCCACTTCCAGCGAAATGACTCCAGAGTACTTAAAATACCAGTTCAACAAAATGTCCTCAGTGAACATAAAAACCCCCTTCCAACGAAATGACTCAGAGCACTTAAAAGCGTGCTTCCACGAAATGACTCCAGAGCATTCAAAAAAACCGCTTCCAATGAAATGACTCCAGAGCAATTAAAACCCGCTTCCAGTGAAATGAATCTAGAGAACTTAAAAACCGCTTCCAGCGAAATGACTCCAGAGCACTTAAAAACCTGCCCAAAGAAATGACTCAGAGCACTTAAAAACCCAGTTCCAACGAAATGTCCTCAGTGAACATAAAACCCGCTTCCAAGCGAAATTACTCCAGAGCACTCAAAAACCGCTTCCAATGAAATGAATACAGTGCCCTTAAAAACCGCTCCACGAAATGAGCCCAGAGCACATAAAAACCCGCTTCCAATGAAATGAGCCAGAGCACTTAAAATACCGCTTCCAGCGAAATGAATCCAGAGCACATAAAAACGTGCTTCCACGAAATGACTCAGAGCATTCAAAAACCAGTTCCAATGAAATGACTCCAGAGCAATTAAAACCCGAGCAATGAAATGAGCCAGAGCAGAGCTTAAAATACCGCTTCCAACGAAATGAATCAGAGCACTTAAAAGCGTGCTTTCCACGAAATGACTCCAGAGCATTCAAAACCGCTTCCAATGAAATGACTCCAGAGCAATTAAAACCCGCTTCCAACGAAATGACTCAGGAGCACTTAAAATACAGCTTCCAACAAAATGAGCCAGAGCACTTAAAATACCTTCCAGCGAAAAATGAATCCAGAGCACGTAAATACCTGCTTCCAAAGAAATGACTCCAGAGTACTCAAGAACCTGCTTAAAATGAAATGACTAAAGAGCAATTAAAACCCGCTCCAGCGAAATGACTCAGGAGCACTTAAAAACTTAAAAAAATGCTTCAACAAAAGAATCCAGAGCACATAAAAACCCGCTCCAACGAAATGACTCAGAGCACTCTAAAACCTGCTTCCAGCGATATGACTCCATAGTACTTAAAAAGCCCAGTTCAACAAAATGTCCTCAGTGCACTCAAAACCCCCTTCCAATGAAATGACTACAAAGCACTTAAAAACCGGTCCAAAGAAATGAGCCCAGAGCACTTAAAAACCTGCTTCCAACGAAATGAGCCAGAGCACTTAAACGTGCTTCCAAACGAAATGAGCCAGAACACTTAAAAATCCGCTTCCAATGAAAGGACTCCACAGCACTTAAAAACCCGCTTCCAACGAAATGATCCCAGAGCACTTAAAAACCCTCTACCAACGAAATGACTCAGAGCACTCTAAAACCCGCTTCCAACGATATCACTCCAGAGTACTTAAAATCCCAGTTCAACAAAATGTCCTCAGTGCACATAAAAACCCCCTTCAATGAAATGACTCAGAGCACTTAAAAAACGCTTCTAACGAAATAACTCCAGAGCACTTAAAAAACCCTTCCAATGAAATGACCTCAGAGCACATAAAAACCTGCTTGAACTAAATGAATCAGAGCACTCTAAAAACCGGTTCCAACATAATGACTCCAGAGTATTCAAAAACCGCTTCCAGCGAAATGACTCCAGAACACTTAAAAACCTGCTTCCAACGAAATGACTCCAGAGCACTCAAAAATCCTCTTCCAATGAAATGACTCCAAGCAATTAAAAACCTGCTTCCCTCTGAAATGACTCCAGAGCACTTAAAAACCCGCTTCCAACGAAATGACTCCAGAGCACTCAAAAACGCACTTCGCAATGAAATGACCACAGAGCACTTAAAACCTGATTCAACAAAATGAGCCCAGAGCACTTAAAAACCCGCTTCAAGCGAAATGAGCCCAGAGCACTTAAAAACCCAGTTACAACGAAATGACTCCAGAGCACTCAAAAACCCAATTCCAACGAAATGACTCCAGAGTACTCAAAAAACACGCTTCAATGAAATGACTACAGAGCACTTAAAAAACCGCTTCCAACAAAATGACTCCAGAGCACTTAAAAACCTGATTCAATGAAAAGAAATCAGAGAGCGCGTAAAAACCGCTTCCAGCGAAATGACTCCAGCGCACTCAAAACCCGCTTCAATGAAATGAATCAAAGCCCTCAAAAACCAGCTTCCAGCGAAATGACTCCAGAGCACTTTAAAACCCGATTCAATGAAATGACTCCAGAGCACTCTAAAACCTGCTTCCAACAAAATGACTCAGAGTACTTAAAAGCCCAGTTATAACAAAATGTCCTCAGTGCACATAAAAACCCCTTCCAACGAAGTGATTACAGAGCAATTAAAAACTCCGCATCCAACGAAATGACTTCAGAGCACTTAAAAACCCCCTTCAACGAAATGACTCAGAACACTCAAAAACCCACTTTCAGCGACATGACTCAGAGTACTCAAAAACCGCTTCCAATGAAATGACTCCATAGTACTTAAAAACCTGCTTCAATAGAAATGACTCCAGAGCACTTAAAAATCCGCTTACAGCGAAATGACTCAGAGAACTCTAAAACCGGCTTCCAACATAATGACTCAGAGCATTTAAAAACCTGCCTCCAACGACATGACTCCAGAGCACATAAAAACCCAGTTCAACGAAATGAACTCAGTGTACATAAAAACCGCTTCCAGCGAAATGACTCCACAGCACTTAAAAATCTGCTTCCAAAGAAAGGACTCCACAGCACTTAAAAACCCGCTTCAATGAAAGGATACCAGAGCACTGAAAAATCTGCTTATAAGGAATTGACCCAGAGCACATAAAAACCGCTTCCAACAAAATGATTCCAGAGCACTCTAAACCCGCTTCCAGCGAAATGACTCAGAGCACTTAAAAACCCGCTACCAACGAAATGACTCCAGAGCACTTAAAAACCATCTTCCAACAAACTGACTACAGAGCATTTAAAACCCCTTCCAACGAAATGACTCAGGAGCACTTAAAAAGCCCTTCCAACAAAATGACTCCAGAGCACTCAAACACCCACTTCCAACGAAATGACTACAGAGTACTCAAAAACACGCTTCCAAAGAAATGACTCCAGAGAACTCTAAAACCCGCTTCAGCGAAATGACTCAGAGCACTTAAAACCCAGTTCCAACGATATGACTCCAGAGCACTTAAAAACCCAGTTCAACGAAAAATCCTCACTGCACATAAAAACCCGCTTCCAAGCGAAATGATCCCAGAGCACTTCAAAAACAACTTCCAACGAAATGACCTCAGAGCACATAAAAAACCGCTTCCAACAAAATGATTCCAGAGCACTCTAAAACCGGCTTGTGAAATGACTCCAGAGCACTTAAAACCCGCTTCCAACGAAATGACTCAGAGCACTTTAAAAACCGCTTCCAACAGATTTACTACAGAGCATTTAAAAACATGCTTCCAAGGAAATCACCCAGAGAACTTAAAAACCCGCTTCCAACGAAAGAACACCAGAACATTTAAAACCCGCTTCCAACAAAATGACACCAGAGCACTCAAAACCCGCTTCCAATAAATGACTCCAGAGAACTTAAAAACCCGCTCCAACAAAATGATTCCAAAGAAATAAATCCAGAGCACTCTAAAACGCGCTTCCTGAAATGACTACAGAGCCTCAAAAACCCGCCCAACGAAATGGCGCCAGAGCACTTAAAAACCCGCTTCCAACAAAATGACTCCAGAGCACTTAAAAGCCCAGTTCAACAAAATGTCCTCAATGCACATAAAAAACCCCTTCCAACGAAATGACTCCAGAGCATTTAAAAACCCGCTTTCAACGAAAGGACTCCACAGCACTTAAAAACCCGCTTCCAACGAAATGATCCCAGAGCACTTAAAAACCTGCTTCCAAATAAATGATCTCAGAGCACATAAAAACCCGTTTCCAACAAAATGACACCACAGCACTTAAAAACCTGCTTCCAACGAAATGACTCCAGAGCACTTAAAAACCCGCTTCCAAAGAAATGACTCCAGAGTACTCAAAAACACGATTCCAATGAAATGACTCCATAGTACTTAAAAACCTGCTTACAACGAAATGAATACAGAGCAATCTAAAACCCGCTTCCAAAAAAATGACTCCAGAGAACTCTAAAACCCGCTTCCAACATAATGACTCCAGAGCATTTAAAAACCCGACTCCAACAACATGACTCCAGAGCACTTAAAAACCCGCTTCCAACAAAATGAGCCCAGAGCTCATAAAAACCCGTTTCCAACGAAACGACTCCAGTACAATTAAAAACCCGCTTCCAACGAAATGACCTCAGACCACAGAACAACCCAATTCCAAAGAAATGAATCCAGAGCACTCTAAAACCCGCTTCCAACGAAATAACTCCAGAGCACTTAAAAAGCCGCTACCAACGAAATGACTCCAGAGCACTTGAAAACCCAGTTCCAACGAAATGTCCTCAGTGCACATAAAAACCCGCTTCCAATGAAATGACTCAGAGCACTTAAAACCCGCTCCAACGAAATGAGCCCAGAGCACTTAAAAACCCAGTTCCAACGAAATGTCCTCAGTGCACATAAAAAACTGCTTCCAACAAAATGAACCCAGAGCACTTAAAAACCCTCTTCCAACCAAATGACCTCAGAGCACATAAAAACCCGCTTCAAATTAAATGACTCCAGAGCACTCTAAAACCCGCTTCCAACCAAATGACTCCAGAGCATTAAAAACCCGCTTCCAACGAATTGACTCCTGAGCACTTAAAAACCCGCTTCCAACGAAATGACTCCAAATCACTCAAATACCCGCTTCCAATGAAATTACTCCAGAGCACTTAAAAACCCGCTTCCAACGAAATGACTCCAGAGCACTTAAAAACCCGCTTCCAACGAAATGAATCCAGATCACTTAAAACCCACTTCCAAAGAAATGACTCTAGAGCAATTATAAACCCGCTTCCAACGAAATGACTTCAGAGCACTTAAAAACCCCCTTCCAACGAAATGACTCCAGAGCACTCAAAAACCCACTTCCCACGAAATGAGTCCAGAGTTTTCAAAAAAACGCTTCCAATGAAATGACTCCAGAGCACTTAAAAACCTGCTTCCAACGAAATGACTCCAGAGCACTTAAAAACCCGCTTCCAACGAAATGTATCCAGAGCACTCTAAAACCCGCTTCCAACGAAATGACTCCAGAGCACTTAAAAACCCGCTTCCAACGAAATGAGCCCAGAGCACTTAAAAACCCAGTTCCAACGAAATTTCCTCAGTGCACATAAAAAACCGCTTCCAAAAAAATGAACCCAGAGCACTTAAAAACCTGCTTCCAACGAAATGACCTCTGAGCACATAAAAACCCGCTTCAAAGGAAATGATTCCAGAGCACTCTAAAACCCGCTTCCAACCAAATGACTCCAGAGCACTTAAAAACCCGTTTCCAACGAAATGACTCCAGAGCCCTCCAAAACCTTCTTCCACTGAAATGACTCCAGAGCACTTAAAAACCCAGTTCCAACGAAATGACTCCAGAGCACTTAAAAACCCGCTTCCAACAAATTGACTACAGAGCATTTAAAAACCTCCTTCCAACAAAATGACCCTAGAGCACTTAAATCCCAATTCCAACGTAAGGACACCAGAACATTTATAACGCCACTTCCAACGAAATGACTCAGGAGCACTTAAATACACGCTTCCAACGAAATGACTCCAGAGCACTCAAACCCCGCTTCCAACGAAATGACTCCAGAGGACTTAAAAACCTGCTTCCAACGAAATGAATCCAGAGCACTCAAAAACCCGCTTCCAATGAAATGACTCCAGAGCACTTAAATACCGCTTCCAACTAAATGACTACAGAAAACTTAAAACCCTCTTCAAAGTAATGAGCCCAGAGCACTTAAAAACCCGCTTCTAAAAGAAATTAGCCCAGAGCAATTAAAAACCCAGTTCAAACGAAATGTCCTCAGTGAACATAAAAACCCGCTGTGAAATGACTGCTGAGCACTCAAAAACCTGATTCCAAAAAATGACTACAGAGTCCTCAAAAACTGTTACCAACGAAATGACTCAGAGCACTTAAAACCCGATTCCAACGAAATGACTCCAGAGCACTCAAAAACCCGCTTAAAATGAAAGGACTACAGAGCACTTAAAAACCCTCTTCAAATAAATGAGCCCAGAGCACCTAAAAACCCGCTTCCAACGGAATGAGCCCAGAGCACTTAAAATCCCAGTTCCAACGAAATGTCCTCAGTGCACAGAAAAACTCGCTTCCAACGAAATGACTCCAGAGCACTCAAAAAAACGCTTCCAATGAAATGACTCCAGAGCACTTAAATACCCGCTTCCAACTAAATGAGCCCAGAGCACTTAAAAACCCTCTTCCAACGTAATGACTCCAGAGCACTCAAAAACCCACTTCCAACGAAATGACTCCAGAGTACTCAAAAACACTCTACCAATGAAATGACTCAAGAGCACTTAAAAACCCGATTCCAACGAAATGACTCCAGAGAATTCTAAAACCCGCTTCCACCAAAATGACTCCAGAGCACTTAAAAAACCGCTTCCAACGAAATGACTCCAGAGCACTTAAAAACCCAGTTCCAACGAAATGTCCTCAGTGCACATAAAAACCCGCTTCCACCGAAATGACTCCAGAGAACTTAAAAACCCACTTCCAACGAACGGACTCCACAGCACTTAAAAACCCGCTTCCAAAGAAATGATCCCAGAGCACATAAAAACCCGCTTCCAACGAAATGATTCCAGAGCACTCTAAAATCTGCTTCCAACGAAATGACTCCAGAGCACTCTAAAACCCGCTTCCAACGAAATGACTCCAGAGCACTTAAAAACCCGCTTCCAACGAAATGAGCCCAGAGCATTAAAAAAGTTCCTGCGAAATTTCCTCAGTGCACATAAAAGCGACAAAAAAATGACCAGAGCACTTAAAACCTGCTTCCAACGAAATGACCTCAGAACATTTAAAACCCGCTTCGAAATGACTCCAGAGCACTCTAAAACCCGCTTCCAACAAATTGACTCCATGGCATTTAAAACCCTCCTTCAACGAAATGACCCCAGAGCACTCCAAAACCCAATTCCAACGAAATGACACCAGAACATTTAAAACCTTCCTTCCAACGAAATGTCTCAGAGCATTAAAAAACCTCCTTCCAACAAAATGACCCTAGAGCACTTAAAACCCAGTTCCAACGAAAGGACACCAGAACATTTAAAACCCCGCTTCAATGAAATGACTCAGAGCCCTTAAAAACCCGCTTCCAAGAAATGACTCCAGAGCACTTAAAAACCCACTTCCATAGAAATGACTCCAGAGCACTTAAAACCAGGTTCAAATAAATTGACTACAGAGCATTCAAAAACATGCTTCCAATGAAATGACTCCTAGAGCACTTAAAACCGCTTCCAACTAAAGGACACAGAACATTTAAAACCCCCTTCCAACTAAATGACTCAGAGCACTTAAAAACCGCTTCAAACGAAATTAGCCCACAGCAATTAAACCCAGTTCCAACGAAATGACCTCAGAATATTTAAAACCCCCTTCAAATGAAATGAACTGCTGAGCACTCAAAAACCTGATTCCAAAAAATGTCTCCAAAGTCCTCAAAAACCCATTTCCAACGAAATGACTCCAGAGCACTTAAAAACCGATTCAAACGAAATGACTCCAGAGCACTCAAAAACCGCTTAAAATGAAATGACTACAGAGCACTTGAAAAACCCTCTTCAAAGAAATGAGCCCAGAGCACTAAAACCCGCTTCCAACAAATGAGCCCAGAGCACTTAAAACCCAGTTCAGCGAAATGTCCTCAGTGCACATAAAAACCCCCTTCCAACGAAATGACTCCAGAGCACTCAAAACCCGCTCCAATGAAATGACTCCAGAGCACTTAAATACCCGATTCCAAGTAAATGAGCCCAGAGCAATTAAAACCCAGTTCCAATGAAATGTCCTCAGTGCACTCAAAACCCGCTCCAATGAAATGACTCCAGAGCACTTAAAAACACTTCCAACGAAATGACTTCAGAGCACAAAAACCTGCTTCCAGCACTTAAAAAAATGACTCCAGAGCATGTCCCAAAACCCACTTCCAACGAAATGACTCAGAGATTTCTAAAACCGCTTCCAGCAAAATGACTCCAGAGCACTTAAAAACCGCACTTCCAACGAAATGACTCCAGAGCACTTAAAAACCCAGTTCCAACGAAATGTCCTCAGTGCACATAAAAACCCCGCTGACTCCTTAAAACCCGAAATGACTCAGAGAACTTAAAACCCACTTCCAACGAGCGGACTCCACAGCACTTAAAAACCGCTTCCAAAAGAAATGATCCCAGAGCACATAAAAACCGCTTCCAACGAAATGATTCCAGAGCACTCTAAAATCTGCTTCCAACGAAATGACTCCAGAGCACTTAAAACCTGCTTCAGAACATTTAAAGAAATGACTCAGAGCACTTAAAAAACCCGCAACAAATTGACTACAGAGCATTTAAAAACCTGCTTCCAATGAAATGACACTAGAGCACTTAAACCCCGCCTCCAGCGAAAGGACACCAGAACATTTAAAACCCACTTCCATAGAAATGACTCAGAGCACTTAAAAACCCGTTCCAACAAATTGACTACAGAGCATTTAAAAACCTCCTTCCAGCGAAATGACCCTAGAGCACTTAAATCCCAATTCCAACGTAAGGACACCAGAACATTTAAAACCTTCCTTCCAACTAAATGTCTCAGGAGCACTTAAAAACACGCTTCAAATGAAACTACCCTAGAGCACTTAAAACCCGCTTCCAGCGAAAGGACACCAGAATATATAAAACCCCCTTCAAATGAAATGAATCCTGAGCACTCAAAATTCCGATTCCAACAAAATGACTCCAGAATGCATCAAAACCCATTTCAGCGAAATGACTCAGAGCACTCAAAAACCCGCTTAAAATGAAATGACTACAGAGCACTTAAAAACCCTCTTCAAAAGAAATGAGCCCAGAGCACTAAAAACCCGCTTCCAACAAAATGAGCCCAGAGCACTTAAAACCCAGTTCCAACGAAATGTCCTCAGTGCACATAAAACCCGCTTCCAATGAAATGACTCAGAGCACTTAAAAACCCGATTCAAGTAAATGAGCCCAGAGCAATTAAAAACCCAGTTCAATGAAATGTCCTCAGTGCACTTAAAAACCCGCCTCAACGAAATGACTCCAGAGCACTTAAAAACCCGCTTCCAACGAAATGACTTCAGAGCACTTAAAAACCTGCTTCCAACGAAATGACTCAGAGCACCCAAAAACCCCTTCCAACGAAATGACTCAGAGATTTCTAAAACCGCTTCCACCAAAATGACTCCAGAGCACTTAAAAAACCGCTTCCAACGAAATGACTCAGAGCGCACTTAAAACCCAGTTTCAACGAAATGTCCTCAGTGCACGCAAAAAACCCGCTTCCACGAAATGACTCAGAGAACTTAAAACCCACTTCCAGCGAGCGGACTCCACAGCACAAAAAACCCTTCCAAAGAAATGATCCCAGAGCACATAAAAACCCGCTTCCAGCGAAATGATTCCAGAGCACTCTAAAATCTGCTTCCAACAAAATGACTCAGAGCACTTAAAAACCTGCTTCCAACGAAATGACTCAGAGCACTTAAAAACCCGCTTCCAACAAATTGACTACAGAGCATTTAAAAACCTGCTTCAGCGAAAGCGACACTAGAGCACTTAAACCCGCTTCCAGCGAAAGGACACCAGAACATTTAAAACCCGCTTCCAACGAAATGACTCAGAGCACTTAAAAACCCGCTTCCAACAAATTGACTACAGAGCATTTAAAAACCTCCTTCCAACGAAATGACCTAGAGCATTTTAAATCCCAATTCCAACAAAAAGGACACCAGAACATTTACAACCTTCCTTCCAACGAAATGTCTCAGGAGCACTTAAAAACCGCTTCAAATGAAACTACCTAGAGCACTTAAAACCCCGCTCCAACGAAAGGACACCAGAATATATAAAACCCCCTTCAAATGAAATGAATCCTGAGCACTCAAAATTCCGATTCCAACAAATGACTCCAGAGGCATCAAGAACCCATTTCAACAGAAATGACTCCAGAGCACTCAAAAAACCGGCAAAATGAAATGACTACAGAGCACTTAAAACCCTCTTCAAAAAAATGAGCCCAGAGCACTTAAAAACCGCTTCCAACAAAATGAGCCCAGAGCACTTAAAAACCCAGTTCCAACGAAATGTCCTCAGTGCACATAAAAACCCGCATCAATGAAATGACTCCAGAGCACTTAATTACCGCTTCCAACTAAATGAGCCCAGAGCACTTAAAAACACGCTCCAATGAAATGAGCCCAGAGCACTTAAAAACCCAGTTCAATGAAATGTCCTCAGTGCACTTAAAACCCGCTTCCAGCGAAATGACTCAGAGCACAAAAAAACCCGCTTCCAGCGAAATGACTTCCAGAGCACTTAAAAACCCCCTTCCAACGAAATGACTCCAGAGTACTCAAAATCCGCTTCCAATGAAATGACTCAGAGCACTTAAAACCCTGCTTCCAACGAAATGACTCCATGCACTAAAAACCCGCTTCCAACGAAATGACTCCAGAGAACTCTAAAACCCGCTTCCAGCAAAATGACTCCACAGCACTTAAAACCCGCTTCAAAAGAAATGACTCCACAGCACTAAAAACCCAGTTCAATGAAATATCCTCAGTGCACATAAAACCTGCTTCCAACGAAATGACTCCAGAGAACTTAAAAACCCGCTTCCATGAAATGATCCCAGAGCACTTAAAAACCTGCTTCAATGAAATGATCTCAGAGCACATAAAAACCTGCTTGACCAGAGCACTAAATGATTCCAGGGCACTCTAAAAAAAACCCGTTCCAATGGAAATGTCTCAGAGCACTTAAAAACCCGCTTCCAACGAAATGACTTCAGAGCACTTAAAAACCCCTTCCAACGAAATGACTCTGAGCACTCAAAACCCACTTCCAACGAAATGACTCAGAGCACTCAAAAACACACTTCCAATGAAATGACTCTCGTGAGCACTTACAAAAACCCCCTTCCAACGAAATGACTCAGAGCACTTAAAAACCCAGTTCAAAGAAATGACTCAGAGCACTTAAAAACCCGCTTCCAACAAATTGACTCAGAGCATTTAAAAACCTGCTTCCAATGAAATGACCCAGAGCACTTAAAAGAGCACTCAAAATCCGCTTCCAACTAGAAATGACCCAGAACATTTTAGAGAACCCGCTTCCAGCATAAATGACTCAGAGGACTAAAAACCTGCTTCCAACTAAATGACTCCAGAGCACTCAAAACCCGCTTCCAATGAAATGACTCCAGAGCACTTAAAAACCGTCTTCAAGAAATGAGCCCAGAGCACTTAAAAACCCAGTTTCAACGAAATGTCCTCAGTGCACTTAAAAACCCCTTCCAATGAAATGGACCCAGAGCACTCAAAAACCCTCTTCCAACAGGAAATGACCTCAAGAGCACATAAAAACCCAGTGCACAAAACAAAATGATTCAGAGCACTCAAAAACCCCTTCCAATGAAATGACTCCAGAGCACTAAAAAACCGCTTCCAGCTTGAAATGACTCCAGAGCACTTAAAAACCCAGATCCATCGAAATGTCCTCAGTGCACATAAAAACCCGCTTCCAACAAAATGACTCCAGAGCACTCAAAACCCACTTTCAATGAAATGACTCCAGAGCACTTTAAAACCCGCTTCCAACTAAATGGGCCCAGAGCACTCTAAAACCCTCTTCCAAAGAAATGACCCAGAGCACTTAAAAACCCAGTTCCAACCCGAAATATCCTCAGTGCACATTAAAAACAGCTCAAAAACAAAATGAACTGACTCAGAGCACTTAAAAACCTGCTTCCAACCAAATGACCCAGAGCACATAAAAACCCGCTTCAAATGAAATGATTCAGAGCACTCTAAAACCTGCTTCAGCACTCTAAAATGACTCCAGAGCATTAAAAACCCGCTTCCAAAGAAATGACTCAGAGCACTTAAAAACCCGCTTCCAAAGAAATGACTCAGAGCACTCAAAACCCGCTTCCAACAAAATGAATCCAGACTCAAGTACTCAAAAACCAGTCAAAACCAAGCTTCAAGCGAAATGACTCAAAGCACTTAAAACCCGCTTCCAACGAAATGACTCCAGAGCACTTAAAACCCGCTTCCAACAAAATGATTCCAGAGCACTTAAAAGCCCAGTTCCAACAAAATGTCCTCAACAAAGCACTCCCAAAACCCCTTTCAACTAAATGACCTCAGAGCACAAAAAACCCGCCAACGAAATGACTCAGAGCACTTAAAAACCTCTTCCAACCAAATGACTCCAGAGCATTTAAAACATACTTCCAACAAAATGACCCTAGAGCACTTAAACCCCACTTCAACAAAAGGACACCCAGAACATTTAAAAACCATGCAACAAGAATGACTCAGAGCACTTCAAAAACCTGCTTCTAATGAAATTATCTCAGAGCACTTAAAAACCCGCTTCCAATGAAATGACTCAGAGCACATAAAACCCGCTTCAAATGAAATGACTCCAGAGCACTCAAAAACCCACTTCAACCAAAATGACTCAAAGAAATCTAAAACCTGCTTCCAACGAAATGAGCCCAGAGCACTTAAAACCAGCTTCCAACGAAATAAATAAAGATCACTTAAAAACCCGCTTCAACAGAAATGACTCCAGAGCACTTAAAAACCCCTTCCAACGAAATGACTCCAGAGCACTCAAAACCCCTTTCAATGAAATGACTCCAGAGCACTTAAAACCCGCTTCCAATGAAATGACTCAGAGCACTAAAAACCCGCTTCCAGGAAATGACTCCAGAGAACTCTAAAACCTGCTTCCAATGAAATGACTCAGAGCACTTAAAAACCTGCTTCCAGCAGAAATGACTCACAGCATAAACCCATATTCCAATCAAAATGATCCTCAGTGCACATAAAAACCTGCTTCAACAAAATGACTCAGAGAACTTAAAACCCGCTTCCAATGAAATGACTCCAGAGCACTTAAAAACCTTCTTCCAAAGAAATGATCCCAGAGCACATAAAAACCTGCTTCAATGAAATGATCTCAGAGCACATAAAAAACCTGCTTCCTACTAAATGATTCCAGGGCACTCTAAAACCCGCTTCCAACGAAATGACTCCAGAGCACTTAAAAACCCGCTTCCAACGAAATGACTCCACAGCACTTAAAACCCAGCTCAATGAAATATCCTCAGTGCACAAAAACCTGCTTCCAACGAAATGACTCAGAGAACTTAACAACCCCGCTTCCAACAAAAGGACTCCACAGCACTTAAAAACCCCTTCCAACGAAATGATCCCAGAGCACATAAAAACCTGCTTCCAATGAAATGATCTCAGAGCACATAAAAACCTGCTTCCTACTAAATGATTCCAGGGCACTCTAAAACCGCTTCCAGCGAAATGTCTCCAGAGCACTTAAAAACCGCTTCCAACAAAAATGACTTCAGAGCACTTAAAACCCCTTTCCAACGAAATGACTCCAGAGCACTTAAAAACCCACTTCCAGCGAAATGACTCCAGAGTACTCAAAAACACGCTTCCAATGAAATGACTCAGAGCATTTAAAAAACCTGCTTCCAGCGAAATGACCCAGAGCACTTAAAAACCCAGTTCCAATGAAATGACTCCAGAGCACTTAAAACCCGCTTCCAACAAAATGACTACAGAGCATTTAAAAACCTGCTTCCAGCGAAAACTACCAGAGCACTTAAAACCCGCTTCAAGCGAAATGACACCATAATATTTAAAACCCCCTTCAAATGAAATGACTCAGAGCACTCAAAAACCCGCTTCCAATGAAATGACTCCCAGAGCCATCAAAAACCCATTTCCAAATGACTCAAAATGACTCCAGAGCACTTAAAACCCAGTTCCAGCGAAATGACTCCAGAGCACTCAAAACCCTTCCAAATGAAATGACTACAGAGCACTTAAAAACCGCTTCCAACAAAATGAGCCCAGAGCACTTAAAACCCAGTTCCAGCGAAATGTCCTAACTGCACATAAAAACCAGCTTCCAATGAAATGACTCAGAGGACATAAAAACCGCTTCCAATGAAATGACTCCAGAGCACTTAAAAACCCGATTCCAACAAAATGAGCCCAGAGCACTTAAAACCTGCTTCAAATGAAATGACTCAGAGCACTTAAAAACCCGCTTCCAAAAAAATGAGCCCAGAGCACTTAAAAACCCAGTTCAACGAAATGTCTCTAACTGCAAATAAAAACCAGCTTCCAACGAAATGACTCCAGAGGACTCAAAAACCGCTTCCAATGAAATGACTCCAGAGCACTTAAAAACCCGATTCCAACTAAATGACCCAGAGCACTTAAAAACCTGCTTCCAACGA
Organism: Meriones psammophilus; assembly: GCA_036365155.1. Lineage (NCBI taxonomy): Eukaryota > Metazoa > Chordata > Mammalia > Rodentia > Muridae > Meriones > Meriones psammophilus. The sequence continues at coordinate 26,183 of JAEOAE010001831.1, forward strand.
AATGACTCCAGAGCACTAAAAAACCGCTTCCATCAAATTGACTACAGAGCATTTAAAAACCTGCTTCCAACGAAGCGACACAGAGCACATAAGCCCGCTTCCAATGAAATGGACACCAGAACATTTAAAACCCGCTTCAATGAAATGACTCCAGAGCACTTAAAACCCGCTTCCAGCGAAATGACTCCAGAGCACTTAAAACCCACTTCCAATAGAAATGACTCCAGAGCACTTAAAAACCCACTTCCAACGAAATGACTTCAGAGGACCAAAAAACCCCTTTCTAATGAAATGACTCCTGAGCACTTAAAAACCGCTTCCAGCGAAATGACTCCAGAGCACTTAAAACCCACTTGCAACAAAATGACTCCAGAGCACTCAAAACCCGCTTCCAGCGAAATAACTCAAACCACTCTAAAAACCCGCTTCAGCGAAATAACTCCAGAGCACTCAAAACCCGCTTCCGGCTGAAATGTCTCAGAGCTTAAAAACCGCTTCCAATGAAATGAGCCCAGAGCAGTAAAAAACCTGCTTCCAACGAAATGGGCCCAGAGCACTTAAAAACCCAGTTCAACAAAATGTCCTCAGTTCACATAAAACCCGCTTCCAAGCGAAATGACTCCAGAGCACTTAAAACCCGCTTAAAAACCCAAAGGACTCCACAGCACTTAAAACCCGCTTCCAACAAAATGACTCCCAGAGCACTTAAAAATGAGCTTCCAGCGAAATGACTCCAGAGCACACTAAAACCCGCTTCCAGCGAAATGACTGCAGAGCGCTTAAAAACCCAGTTCAAAATTGTCCTCAGTGCATTTAAAAACCTGCTTCAAAGAAATGACTCCAGAGCACTTAAAAACCTGCTTCCAACGAAATGACCTCAGAGCATTTAAAACCCCCTTCCCAACGAAATGACTCCAGAGCACTAAAAACCCAGTTACAGAAATGTTCTCAGTGCACATAAAAACCGCTTCAACGAAATGACTCCAGAACTCTAAAACCCGCTTCCAATGAAATGACTCCAGAGCAGTTTAAAACCCGCAAATTCCAAGCGAAATGACTCCAGAGCACTTAAAAACCCTCTTTCAACGAAATGTCCTCAGTGCACATAAAACCCCTTCCAACAGAAATGACTCAGAGAACTATAAAACCCGCTTCCAGAAAATGACTCCAGAGCACTTAAAAACCCGGCAATGAAATGACTCAGAGCACTCAAAAACCCGCTTCCAATGAAATGACTCCAGAGCACTCAAAACCCGCTTTGATGAAAATGACTCCAGAGCACTTAAAAACCCGCTTCCAACCAAAATGACTCAGAGCACTTAAAACCCAGCTTCAACAAAATGACTCCCAGTGCATTTAAAAACCTGCTTCCAACAAAATGACCCCAGAGCACTAAAAAACCCGCTTCAACGAAATGACTCCAGAGCACTTAAAACCCGCTTCAAAGAAATGACCCAGAGCACTCAAAACCCGCTTCCGAAATGACTCCAGAGCACTTAAAAACCCGCTTCAAAGAAATGACTCAGAGCACTTAAAAACCCAATTCAAATGAAAATATCCTCAGTGCACAAAAACCGCTTCAACGAAATGACTCAGAGCACTTAAAAACCCCCTTCCAATGAAATGACTCACAGCACTTAAAACCCGTTTCAATGAAATGACTCCAAGCACTTAAAACCCCCTTCCAACAAAAATGACTCAGAGCCCTCAAAACCCGTTTCCAACGAAATGACTCAGAGCACTTAAAAACCGCTTCCAAATGACTCAGAGCACTTAAAACCCGCTTCCAAGAAATGACTCAGAGCATTCTTCCAACAAAACAACTCCAGAGCAAATAAAAACCGCTTCCAGCGAAATGACTCAGAGCACTCAAAACCCGCTTCAAATGACTCAGAGCACTTAAAACCCTTCTAGAGGAAATGACTCAGAGCACTTAAAACCCAGTTCAACGAAATGACCTCAGAGCACATAAAAACCCCCTTCCAATGAAATGACTCCAGAGCACTTAAAACCCACTTTCAATGAAATGACTCAGAGCACTTAAAACCACTTCCAGCTGCAAAATGACTCCAGAGCACTTAAAACCCGCCTTCCAGCGAAATGACTCAGAGCACTTAAAAACCCCCTTCCAACGAAATGACTCAGAGCACACAAAAACCCTTCCAGTGAAATGACTCCAGAGCACTTAAAAGCCCCCCGAAATGACTCAGAGCACTTAAAAACCCTTCCAATGAAATGACTCAGTGCACAAAAAACCGCTTCAACGAAATGACTCAGAGCACTTAAAAACCCAGTTCCAACGAAATGACTCCAGAGCACTTAAAACCCTTCCAACAAAATGACTCCAGAGCACTTAAAAACCGACTCCAAGCAAAATGACTCCAGAGCATAAAACCGCTTCCAATGAAAGGACTTCAGAGCACATAAAAACCTTCTTCAAGCAAATGTCTCCAGAGCACTTAAAACCTGCTTCCAACGAAATGATCAGAGCACAAAAACCCAGTTCCAACTAAATGACTCCAGGGCACTCTAAAAACCCGCTTCCAACAAAATGACTCCCAGCACTTAAAACCCAAAAATGACTCACAGCAAATAAAACCCAGCTCAGTGCAAATAAAAACCTGCTTAAACCTGCAAAATGAAATGACTCAGAGCACTCTAAAATCCGCTTCCAACAAAATGACTCCAGAGCACTTAAAACCTGCTTCAACAGAAATGATCCCCAGAGCACTTAAAAACCTGCTTCAATGAAATGATCCTCAGAGCATAAAAAACCGCTTCCAATGAAATGACTCAGGGCACTCTAAAAACCGCTCCAACAAAATGACTCCAGAGCACTTAAACCCAGCTTCCAACGAAATGACTCAGTGCATTTAAAACCCCCTTTCAACAGAAATGACTCCAGAGCACATAAAACCTGCTTCAATCCCAGAAATGACTCCACAGCACTTAAAAACCCGCTTCCAACGAAATGACTCCAGAGTACTTAAAACCCTGCTTCCAACAAAATGACTCAGAGCACATAAAAACCCCTTCAACGAAATGACTCAGAGCACTTAAAACCTTCAACGAAAATTGACTCCAGAGCATTTAAAAACCAGCTTCAACAGAAATGACCCCAGAGCACTTAAAGCCTGCTTCCAGCAAATGACTCCCAGAGCATTTAAAACCCCTTCAACAAAATGACTCAGAGCTCAAAAACCTGCTTCCAGCGAAATGACTCCAGAGCCATCAAAAACCCATTTCCAACAAAATGACTCCAGAGCACTTAAAAACCCGCTTCAGCGAAATGACTCCAGAGCACTCAAAAACCCCGGCAAAATGAAAATGACTCCAAGAGCACTCAAAAACCGCTTCCAACAAAATGACCCAGCACTTAAAACCAGTTCAGCGAAATGACTCACTGCACTCAAAAACCAGCTTCCAATAAAATGACTCAGAGGACTCAAAACCCTTTCAACAAAATGACTCCAGAGCACTTAAAACCCGATTCCAACTAAATGAGCCCAGAGCACTTAAAACCCTGCTTCAACGAAATGACTCAGAGCACTCAAAAACCCCCTTCCATCAAATTGACTCAGAGCATTTAAAAACCTGCTTCAAGCGAAATGACCCCAGAGCACTTAAAGCCCCTTCCAGCAAATGGACCCAGAACATTTAAAACCCGCTTCCAATGAAATGACTCCAGAGCACTCAAAGCCCGCTTCCAGCGAAATGACTCAGAGCCTTAAAAACCCGTTTCCAACAAAATGACTCCAGAGCACTTAAAAACCCACTTCAACAAAAATGACTCAGAGCACTCAAAACCCCCTTTCCAGCATAAAATGACTCCAGAGCACATAAAACCCGCTTCAAAGAAATGACCCAGAGCACCTTAAAACCCCTTCCAACGAAATGAGCTCAGAGCACTCAAAACCCAGCTTCCAACTAAATGTCCTCAGTGCACTAAAAACCCTTCCAACGAAATGAGCCCAGAGCACTCAAAAACCCGCTTCCAATGAAATGTCTCCAGAGCACTTAAAAACCTGCTTCCAACAAAATGACTCAGAGCACATAAAACCTGCTACCAAATGAAATGACTCAGAGCACTTAAAACCCAGTTCCAACAAAATGACTCTCAGAGCATTTAAAAACCCGCTTCAAGAAATGACTCCACAGCACTTAAAAACCCGCTTCCAAATGAAATGACTCCAAAGCACTCAAAAACCGCTTCCAACAAAATGACTCCAGAGCACTTAAAAAACCAGCTTCCAGCGAAATGACTCCCAGCACACTAAAATCCGCTTCCAACGAAATGACTGCAGCAGTAAAAACCGCACTTAAAAGCCCAGTTCAAGAAATGACTCAGTGCACATAAAAACCCCTTCCAACGAAATGACTCCAGATCACTTAAAAAACCTTCCAAGAAATGACTCAGAGCACTTAAAAACCCCCTTCCAAGAAATGACTCCAGAGCACTCAAAAACCCAGTTCAATGAAATGTTCTCAGTTACAACCCGCTTCCAATGAAATGACTCAGAGCACATAAAACCCGCTTCAATGAAATGACTCCCAGAGCTCTAAAAACCCCTTCCCTCAAAAATGACTCCAGAGCATTCAAAAACCGCTTCCAACAAAATGACTCAGAGCACATAAAAACCCAATTCCAACGAAATGTCCTCAGTGCACATAAAAACCGCTTCCAACAGAAACTGACTCCAGAGAACTATAAACCCCCTTCAGCGAAATGACTCCAGAGCACTTAAAACCCGCTTCCAATGAAATGACTCAGAAGGAACTTAAAACCCGCTTCCAGCGAAAATGACTCCACAGCACTTAAAAACCGCTTCAGCGAAATGACTCAGAGCACTTAAAAAACCGCTTCCAACCATATGACTCAGAGCACTCTAAAAACCGCTTCCAACAAATTGACTACAGAGCATTTAAAAACCTGCTTCAAAGAAATGACCCCAGAGCACTTAAAACCCGCTTTCAATGAAAGAATCCATAGCACGTAAAAACCGCTTCTGAAATGACTCCAGAGCACTCAAAAAACCCGCTTCGGCGAAATGACTCCAGAGCACTTAAAAAACCGCTTCCAAAGAAATGACTCCAGAGCACTTCAAAACCCAGTTCAAATGAAATATCCTCAGTGCACTTAAAACCCCGCAATGAAATGAATCAGAGCACTCTAAAAAACCCTTCCAATGAAAGGACTCCACAGCACTTAAAACCCGCTTCCAATGAAATGACTCAAAGCACTTAAAAACCCGTTTCCATGAAATGACTCCAGAGCCCTCAAAAACCCGTTTCCAACAAAATGACCCCAGAGCACTTAAAAACCCGCTTCAACGAAATGACTTCACAGCAATAAAACCCGCTGAAATGACTCCAGAGCACTTAAAAACCTGCTTCAATGAAATGACTCCCAGAGCACTTAAAAACCGCTTCCAGCAGAAATGACTCCAGAGCACTCAAAAACCGCTTCCAATGAAATGACTCCAGAGCCCTCAAATTAAAACCCAGAGTTCTTCCATGAAATGACTCAGTGCACATAAAAACACCCTTCAGAGAAATGACTCAGAGCACTTAAAAACCCGCTTCAAATGAAATGACTCCCAGAGCACTTAAAACCACTTCAATGAAATGAGCCCAGAGCACTTAAAAACCAGCAGAAATGACTCAGAGCACTCTAAAACCAAGTTCAACAAAATGTCCTCAGTGCACACAAAAAACCCCCTTCTATCGAAATGACTCAGAGCACTTAAAAAACCCTTCCAAAGAAATGACTCCAGAGCACATAAAAATGCGCTTCCACAAAATGACCCAGAGCACTTAAAAACCTGCTTCCATCAAAATGACCTCAGAGCACTCTAAAACCCGCTTTCAGCGAAATGACTCCAGAGCACTCAAAAACCGCTTCCAACAAAATGACTCAGAGCACTTAAAAACCCCTTCCAATAAAATGACTCAGAGCATTTTAAAACCTGCTTCAACAAAATGACTCAGAGCACTTAAAACCCAGTTCCAAAATGTCCTCAGTGACCTTTAAAACCCAATTCCAACAAAATGACTCAGAACATTTAAAACCCCCTTCCATGAAATGACTCAGAGCACTTAAAACCCAGTTCTGTGAAATGACTCAGAGCACTCAAAACCCCGCTCCAATGAAATGACTCAGAGCACTTTAAAACCCCAATAAATTGACTCCAGAGCATTTAAAAACCTGCTTCAATGAAATGACTCCAGAGCACTCAAAAAACCCTTCCAATGAAATGACTCCAGAACATCAAAACCCCCTTCCAACAAAATGACTCAGGAGCACATAAAACCGCTTCAAAGAAATGACCCCAGAGCACTTAAAACCGCTTCAGCAAAAGGACTCAGAGCATTTAAAACCCCAGTTCCAGCAAAATGACTCCAGAGTGCTCAAAACCCCCTTCCACAGCAAAATGACTCCAGAGCCCTCAAAAACCCGTTTCCAACAAAATGACTCAGAGCACTTAAAAACCAGCTTCAACAAAATGATTCCAGAGCACTCAAAACCCGCTTAAAATAAAATGACTCAGAGCACTTAAAAACCCTCTTCAAAGAAATGAGCCCAGAGCACCTAAAACCTGCTTCCAGCAGAAATGACTCCAGAGCACTTAAAAATCCCAGTTCCAACTAAATGACCTCAGTGCACATAAAACCCGCTTCAGCGAAATGACTCCAGAGCAGTAAAAACCCTTCTTCAAAAAATGACCCCAGAGCACTTAAAAACCCAGTTCGAACAAAATGACTCCAGTGCACTTAAAAACCCGCTTCAATGAAATGACTCAGAGCACTTAAAAACCGCTTCCAATGAAATGACTCCACAGCACTCAAAAACCCGCTTCAATGAAATGATCCCAGAGCACTTAAAAACCCGCTTCCATGAAATGACTCCAGAGCACTCAAAACAAGCTTCCAACAAAATGACTCCAGAGCACTTAAAACCCGTTTCAGCGAAATGACTCCAGAGCACACTAAAACCCAGCTCAATGAAATGACTCCAGAGTACAAAAAGCCCAGTTCAAAAAAATTGTCCTCAGTGCACATAAAACCCCCTTCAGCGAAAATGACTCAGATCACTTAAAAACCTGCTTCCAGCGAAATGACTCAGAGCACTTAAAACCCCCTTCAAAGAAATGACTCAGAGCACTTAAAAACCCTTCAGCAAATGACCTCAGAGCACTTTAAAATGTCCTCAGACTCAGAGCATTAAAACCCTTCCAGCGAAATGACTCAGAACTCTAAAACCCATTCCAGAAATGACTCTAGAGCACTTAAAACCCGCTTCCATGAAATGACTCCAGAGCATTCAAAAACCCGCTTCAACAAAATGACTCAGAGCACTTAAAAACCCAATTCCAACGAAATGTCCTCAGTGCACTTAAAACCTGCTTCAGCAAAACTGATTCAGATAGCTATAAAACCCTTCAACGAAATGACTCCAGAGCACTTAAAAACCGCTTCCAATGAAATGACTCAGAGCACTTAAAACCCACTTCCAGCGAAAGGACTCACAGCACTCAAAAACCCGCTTCCAACAGAAAATGACTCCAGAGCACTTAAAAACCGCTTCCAACCAAATGACTCAGAGCACTTAAAAACCCGCTTCCAACAAATTGACTCCAGAGCATTTAAAACCTGCTTGCAAAAAATGACCCTAGGCGCCCAAAACCCGCTTCCAGCGAAATGACTCCAGTGCACGTAAAAACCGCTCAAGAAATGACTCAGAGCACTTAAAACCCCCATCCAATGAAATGACTCCAGAGCACTTAAATACACTTCAAAGAAATGACTCAGAGCACTCAAAAACCCAGTTCAAATGAAATATCCCTCAGTGCACTCAAAAACCGCTTCCAATGAAATGAGCCCAGAGCACTTAAAAATAAACTTCCAACAAAAGGACTCCACAGCACATAAAAAATGTTTCTTCAATGAAATGACTCCAAAGCACTTAAAAACCGCTTCCAACAAATTGTCTACAGAGCATTTATAAACCTGCTTCCAACAAAGCGACCCTAGAGCACATAAACCCGCTAGCTGCGAAAGGACTCAGAATATTTAAAAACCGCTTCCAACGAAATGACTCAGGGCACCTAAACCCGCTTCACAAAAAAAAATCCCCAGACACGTAAAACCGCTTCAGCGAAATGACTCCAGAGAACTCAAAAACCGCTTCAAAAGAAATGACTCCAGAGCCCTCAAAAACCCGTTTCCAACGAAATAACTCCAGAGCCTCAAAAACCGCTTCCAGTGAAATGACTCCAGAGCAATCAAAAACCCGCTTGTGAAATGACTCCCAGAACTCAAAAACCTGCTTCTAACGAAATGACTCCAGAGCACTTAAAATCCGTTCAATGAAATGACTCCAGAACACATAAAAACCCGCTTCCAACGAAATGACTCAGAGCAATTAAAAACCCAGTTCCAACGAAATGTCCTCAGTGCACATAAAAACCCCTTCCGAGGAAATGACTCCAGAGCACTTAAAAACCGCTTCCAATGAAATGACTCCAGAGCACTAAAACCCCTTCAATGAAATGACTCCAGAGCACTCTAAAACCGCTTGCGAAATGACTCAAGTACTTAAAAAGCCCAGTTCAACAAAATGTCCTCAGTGCACTCAAAAACCCACTTCAACGAAATGACTCCAGAGCACTTAAAAACCCGCTTCCAGTGAAATGATTCCACAGCACTTAAAAACCAAGTTCCAGCGAAATGTCCTCAGTGCACATAAAAGCCCGCTTCCAATGAAATGTCTCAGAGCACTCTAAAACCCTTCAGCGAAATGAGCCCAGAGCACTTAAAAACTCAGTTCAACAGAAATTTCCTCAGTGCACATAAAAAACCGCTTCCAACAAAATGAACCCAGAGCATCAAAAACCTGCTTCCAACGAAATGACCTCAGAGCACATAAAAACCGCTTCAAGGAAATGATTCAGATCACTCAAAAACCCCTTCCAACCAAATGACTCCAGAGCACTTAAAAACCCTTCTGAAATGACCCCAGAGCACATAAAAACCCGCTTCAAAAGAAATGAAGACAGAGCACTTAAAACCCGCTTCCATCCAAATGACTACAGAGCATTTAAAGCCTGCTTCCAACAAAACAACAAACCCCAGTTCAAAGTGTCCTCAGTGCACATAAAAACCGAAACACAACAAAATGAACCCAGAGCACTTAAAAACCCGCTTCCAGCGAAATGACCTCAGAGCACATAAAAACTTTCTTCCAATGAAATGATTCAGAACATTTAAAACCCGCTTCCAACAAAATGACTCAGAGCACTTAAAAACCCGCTTCAGCAGAAATGACTCCAGAGCACTTAAAAACCCGCTTCCAAAGAAATGACTCCAAAGCACTGAAAAACCCACTTCCAGCGAAATGAATTCAGAGCACTTAAAACCCCCTTCAGTGAAATGACTCCAGAGCACTCAAAAAACCACTTCCAGCGAAATGACTCAGAGCACTCAAAACCACTTCCAATGAAATGACTCAGAGTACATAAAACCAGCTTCCAACAAATGACTCCAGAGCATAAAAAACCTGCTTCAAAATGACTCAAAGCACTGAAAAACCCAACTGTGAAATGAATTCAGAGCACTTAAAACCCCCTTCCAACGAAATGACTCCAGAGCACATAAAAAACCACTTCCAACGAAATGACTCCAGAGTACTCAACAACCGCTTCCAATGAAATGACTCAGAGCACTAAAAACCTGCTTCCAACGAAATGACTCCAGAGCACTTAAAACCTGCTTCATTGAAATGACTCAAAGAACTCAAAAACCCTTCCAGCGAAATGACTCCAGAGCACTTAAAAACCCAGTTCAACAAATGTCCTCAGTGCACATAAAAATCTGCTTCAACTAAATGACTCAGAGCACTTAAAAACCGCTTCAAAGAAATGACTCCTGAGCACTCAAAAAACCACTTCAATGAAAGCGACTCAGAGCACTCAAAAAACCACTTCCAGCGAAATGACTCAGAGTGCTCAACAACCTGCTTCAATGAAATGACTCCAGAGCACTTAAAAATCTGCTTCCAGCGAAAGGACTCCAGAGCACTTAAAAACCCGCTTCCAGCGAAATGAGCCCAGAGCACTTAAAAACCGCTTCCAATGAAATGAGCTCAGAGACACTTAAAAACCGCTTCCAACAAAATGAGCCCAGAGCACTTAAAACCCGCTTCAACAATGAAATGTCCCCAGACCTGTTAAAAAACCGCTTCCAGCAAATGACCCAGAAATCAAACCCCTTCAATGAAATGACTCAGAGCACTTAAAACCGCTTCCAGCGAAATGAGCTCAGAGCACTTTAAAACCCGCTTCCAGAAATGACTCCAGAGCGCCAAAAACCGGCTTCCAGTGAAATGACCCCAGGCACTTAAAACCCTTCAAAGAAATGGCCCAGAGCACTTAAAAACCCGCTTCCAACAAATGAGCCCAGTGCTTAAAACCTGCTTCCAACAAAATGACTCAGAGCGTTTGAAAAACCGGCTGAAATGAGCCTCAGAGCACTTAAAACCAGCTTCCAGTGAAATGACTCCAGGCACTCAAAAACCCGCTTCAATGAAATGACTCCAGAGTGCTTAAAAACCTGCTTGTGAAATGACTCAGAGCACTTAAAAACCTGCTTCAAGCGAAATGACTCAAGAACTCAAAACCCGCTTCCAACAAAATGACTCAGAGCACTTAAAAACCCAGTTCAGCGAAATGTCCTCAGTGCACATAAAAGCCACATCAAAGAAATGACTCCAGAGCACTCAAAACCACTTCCTGCAGAAATGACTACAGAGGCCTCAAAAACCGCTTCAATGAAATGACTCCAGAGCACTCTAAAACCCACTTACAGCAAAATGACTCAGAGTACTTAAAAACCCAGTTCAACGAAATGAGCCCAGAGCACTTAAAAACCAGCTTCCACGAAATGAGCCCAGAGCACTTAAAACCCAGTTCAACAAAATGTCCTCAGTGCACATAAAAACCCGCTTACAACAAAATGAACCCAGAGCACTTAAAAACCGCTTCCAAAGAAATGACCTCAGAGCACATAAAAACCTGCTTCAGTGAAATGATTCAGAGCACTCAAAAACCTGCTTCCTTGAAATGACTCAGAGCACTTAAAACCTGCTTCCAACAAAATGACCCCAGAGCACATAAAAACCTGCTTCCATGACCCCAGAGCACATAAAAACCCGCTCCAAAGCAGACAAAAACCGCTTCCAAACAAATGTCTCAGAGCATTTAAAAAGCCTGCTTCAACAAAACAACTCTAGAGCAATAAGCCCTGCTTGCTGTGAAAGGACTCCAGAACATTTAAAACCCGCTTCCAACAAAATGACTCAGAGCACTTAAAACCGCTTCCAGCAGAAATGACTCAGGCACTTAAAACCCGCTTCCAAAGAAATGACTCAGAGCACTTAAAACCAGCTGTGAAATGAATTCAGAGCACTTTAAAACCCCCTTCAAACAAAATGACTCCAGAGCACTCAAAAACCACTTCCAATGAAATGACTCAGAGTACTCAACACCGCTTCAAAGAAATGACTCAAGTACTTAAAACCTGCTTCAACTGAAATGACTCCAGAGCACTTAAAAACCTGCTTCCAACAGAAATGACTCAAGAACTCAAAAATCCGCTTCCAACAAAATGACTCCAGAGCACTTAAAAAACCCAGTTCAGCGAAATGTCCTCAGTGCACATAAAATCCGCTTCCAACTAAATGACTCCAGAGCATTTTAAAAATGTGCTTCCAGCGAAAGGACTCCACAGCACTTAAAACCCGCTTCCAAAAATGACTCCAGAGCACTTAAAAACCCAGTTCAAGCGAAATATCCTCAGTGCACATAAAAATCCGCTTCCAACAAGTGACTCCAGAGCATAAAAATCTCTGCTTCCAGCGAAAGGACTCCACAGCACTTAAAAACCCACTTCCAGCGAAATGATCCCAGAGCACTTAAAAACCTGCTTCAACAAAATGACCTCAGAGCACATAAAAACCCCTTCAGCAGAAATGATTCAGAGCACTCTAAAATCCGCTTCAATGAAATGACTCCAGAGCACTTAAAAACCTGCTTCCAACCAAATGACTACAGAGCATTTAAAAGCCTGCTTCCAACAAAACAACTCTAGAGCAATAAACCCTGCTTCCAACGAAAGGACACCAGAACATTTAAAACCCGCTTCCAAATGAAATGACTCAGGATCACTTAAAAACCGCTTCAAGCGAAATGACTCAGAGCACTTAAAAACCCTTCCAAAGAAATGACTCAGAGCACTGAAAAACCCGCTTCCAGCGAAATGACTTCAGAGCACAAAACCCCCTTCAACGAAATGACTACAGAGCACTCAAACACCCTTCCAAGCAGAAATGACTCCAGAGCCCTCAAAACCCGCATCAACGAAATGACTCCAGAGCACTTAAAACCCGCTGTGAAATGACTCAGAGCACTTAAAACCGCTTCAAATGAAATGACTCAGAACACTAAAAAACCCGCTTCAAAAATGACTCCAGAGCACTGAAAAACCTGTTTCAGCGAAATGACCCAGAGCACTTAAAAACCCCTTCCAATGAAATGACTACAGAGAACTCAAAACCGGCTTCCAGCAGAAATGACTCAGAGCCCTCAAAAACCCGCTTCCAACGAAATGACTCCAGAGCACTTAAAACCCGCTTCCAGAAATGACTCAGAGCAGTAAAAACCCGCTTCAGCAGAAATGAGCCTCAGAGCACTTTAAAACCACCTAACAATGAAATGACTCAGAGCACTTAAAAACCGCTTCAAACAAATGACTCCAGAGAACTCAAAACCACTTCCGATGGATTGACTCAAAGTGCTCAAAAACCGCTTCCAATGAAATGACTCAGAGCACTTAAAAACCGCTTCCAAAGAAATGACCCAGAGCACTTAAAACCCCCTTCAACGAAATGAATCAGAGCATTCTAAAATCTGCTTCCAGCGAAATGACTCCAGAGTAATTAAAAACCGCTTCCAACAAAATGTCCTCAGTGCACATAAAAACCCGCTTCAACTAAATGACTCCAGAGCACTTAAAAACCCAGCTGTGAAAGGACTCCACAGCACTTAAAACCCGCTTCCAGCGAAATGACTCCAGAGCACTTAAAAACCCAGTTCAAGCGAAATATCCTCAGTGCACATAAAAATCCGCTTCCAAGTGACTCAGAACGCTAAAAATCTGCTTCCAACGAAAGGACTCCACAGCACTTAAAACCCACTTCCTGAAATGATCCCAGAGCACAAAAAACCTGCTTCCACAAAATGACCTCAGAGCACATAAAAACCGCTTCCAACTGAAATGATTCCAGAGCACTCTAAAATCCGCTTCCAATGAAATGACTCAGAGCACTTAAAAACCTGCTTCCAACCAAATGACTACAGAGCATTCAAAAAGCCTGCTTCCAACAAAACAACTCTAGAGCAATAAACCCTGCTTCCAGCATGAAAGGACTCCAGAACATTTAAAAACCCTTCCAGCGAAATGACTCAGGATCACATAAAAAAACCCGCTTCAAGCAGAAATGACTCAGAGCACTTAAAAACCGGCTTCCAAAGAAATGACTCAGAGCACTGAAAAACCCCCAGCTGAAATGACCTCAGAGCACTTAAAAACCCCTTCCAACGAAATGACTACAGAGAACTCAAAACCCGCTTCCAGTGAAATGACTCCAGAGCCCTCAAAACCGCATCAGCGAAATGACTCAGAGCACTTAAAAACCCGCTTCAACAAAATGACTCCAGAGCACTTAAAACCCGCTTCCAATGAAATGACTCAGGGCACCAAAAACCGCTTCCAAAGAAATGACTCCCAGGCACTGAAAAACCCAGTTCAACGAAATGACCTCAGTGCACATAAAAGCCCCCCCTTCCAGCGAAATGACTACAGAGAACTCAAAACCCGCTTCCAGCTGAAATGACTCCAGAGCCCTCAAAAACCGCGTCAGCGAAATGACTCCAGAGCACTTAAAACCCGCTCCAGCGAAATGAGCATCCAAGTGCTTAAAAACCGCTTCTCTAGAGAAATGAGCCTAGAGCACTTTAAAACCACCTAACAATGAAATGACTACAGAGCACTTAAAAACCGCTTCCAAACAAATGACTCAGAGAACTCAAAAACCACTTCCGATGAATTGACTACAGAGCACTCAAAAACCGCTTCCAATGAAATGACTCCAGAACACTTAAAAACCGCTTCAAAGAAATGACCCAGAGCACTTAAAAACCCCCTTCTAACAGAAATGACTCCAGAGCATTCTAAAATCTGCTTCCAGCACCAGAAATGACTCCAGAGTAATTAAAAACCCGCTTCCAACAAAATGTCCTCAGTGCAGCACTTAAAACCCGCTTCCAACTAAATGACTCCAGAGCACTCAAAAATCTGCTTCCAGCGAAAGGACTCCACAGCACTTAAAAACCCGCTTCCAGAAATGACTCCAGAGCACTTAAAAACCCAGTTCAAGCGAAATATCCTCAGTGCACGCAAAAATCCGCTTCAGCGAAATGACTCCCAGAGCACTTAAAAATCTGCTTCCAGCAGAAAGGACTCCACAGCATAAAAAACCGCTTCAATGAAATATCCCAGAGCACTTAAAAACCTGCTTCCACCAAAATGACCTCAGAGCACATAAAAACCCTCTTCCAGTGAAATGATTCCAGAGCACTCTAAAATCCGCTTCCAATGAAATGACTCCAGAGCACTTAAAAACCTGCTTCCAACCAAATGACTACAGAGCAATTTAAAAGCCTGCTTCCAACAAAACAACTCTAGAGCAATAAAACCCTGCTTCCAGCGAAAGGACACCAGAACATTTAAAACCCCTTCCAACGAAATGACTCAGGATCACTTAAAAACCCGCTTCAAGCGAAATGACTCAGGAGCACTTAAAAACCGCTTCAAAGAAATGACCCAGAGCACTGAAAAACCTGCTTCCTGTGAAATGACTTCAGAGCACTTAAAAGCCCCCTTCAATGAAATGACTCCAGAGAACTCAAAACCCCCTTCCAAAGAAATGACTCCAGAGCCCTCAAAACCCGCTCAGCGAAATGACTCCAGAGCACTGAAAAACCCGCTTCCAGCGAAATGACTCAGAGCACTTAAAAACCCGCCACAAAATGACTCAGAACACTTAAAAACCGCTTCAAAAAATGACCCAGAGCACTGAAAAACCCAGTTCCAGCGAAATGACTTCAGGCACTTAAAACCCCCTTCAACAGAAATGGCCCAGAGCACTCAAAACCCGCTGTGAAATGACTCAGAGCCCTCAAAACCCGCTTCAGCGAAATGACTCCAGGCATGGCAAAACCCTTCCAGCGAAATGGATCAGAGTGCTTAAAAAACCCTTCAAAATGGGCCCAGAGCACAAAAACCAGCTAACAATGAAATGACTCAGAGCACATAAAAACCCCCTTCCAGCGAAATGACTACAGAGCACTCAAAAACCCGCTTCCAGCGAAATGACTCCAGAGCCCTCAAAACCCGTTTCAGCGAAATGACTCCAGAGCACTTAAAAACCGCTTCCAGCGAAATGAATCCAGGCACTTAAAAACCCGCTTCCCTAGCGAAATGAGCCCAGAGCACTTTAAAACCAGCTAACAATGAAATGACTCAGAGCACTTAAAAACCCGCTTCCAAACAAATGACTCCAGAACTCAAAACCACTTCCGATGAATTGACTACAGAGTGCTCAAAAACCGCTTCAATGAAATGACTCCAGAACACCAAAAACCGCTTCAAAGAAATGACCCAGAGCACTTAAAACCCCCTTCTAACGAAATGACTCCAGAGCATTCTAAAAATCTGCTGTGAAATGACTCAGAGTGCTTAAAAAACCGCTTCCAACAAAATGACTCAGAGCACTTAAAACCCAGTTCAAAGAAATGTCCTCAGTGCACATAAAACCCCTTCCACGAAATGACTCCAGAGCATTTAAAACCCCACTTCAGCGAAAAGGACTCCAGAGCACTTAAAAACCCGCTTCCAGCGAAATGATCCCAGAGCACTTAAAAACCCGCTTCCAAAGTAATGACCTCAGAGCACGTAAAAACCCCTTCCAGCGAAATGATTCAGAGCACTCTAAAATCCGCTTCAAAGAAATGACTCAGAGCACTTTAAAAGCCCGCTTCAGCGAAATGACTCCAGAGCACTCAAAAACCGCTGCAGAAATGACCCCAGAGCACATAAAACCGGCTTCAAAAACAACCCTAGAGCACTTAAAACCCGCTTCCAACAAAGGAGCCCAGAACATTTAAAACCCGCTTCAGCAAAATGACTCAGGAGAACTTAAAAACACGCTTCCAACAAAATGACTCCAGAGCACTCAATAACCAGCTTCAAAGAAATGACTCCCAGCACTTAAAAACCCCCTTCAGCAAATGACTCCCAGAGAACTTAAAAACTAAGCTTGTGAAATGACTCAGAGCCCTCAAAACCCAGTTCCCAACGAAATGAGCCCAGAGCACTTTAAAACCGCTTCCAGCGAAATGTACTCCAGAGCACTCAAAAACCTGCCTCCAATGAAATGACTACAGAGCACGCAAAACCCTTCCAAACAAATGACTCAGAAAACTCAAAAACCACTTCCAATGAATTGACTCCAGAGCACTTAAAAACCCGCTTCCAGCGAAATGATCCAGAGCACTTAAAAACCGCTTCCTTGAAATGAATCCAGAGCACTCTAAAATCTGCTTCCAACGAAATGACTCCAAAGCACTTAAAAACCCGCTGAAATGACTCCAGAGTACTTAAAAGCGCGGTTCAAAAAATGTCCTCAGTGCACTCAAAAACCACTTCCACGAAATGACTCAGAGCATTTAAAAACCCACTTCCAACGAAAGGACTCCAGAGCACTTAAAAACCGCTTCCAGCGAAATGATCCCAGAGCAATTAAAAACCTGCTTCCAAGTAATGACCTCAGAGCGCGTAAATACCGCTTCCAAAGAAATGACTCCAGAGCACTTAAAACCCTTCCTACCAAATGACTCAGAGCACTTAAAAACCCGCTTCCAACAAATTGACTACAGAGCACTTAAACCCAGCTTCAAAGAAAGGACTCCAGAACATTTAAAACCCGGTTCCAATGAAATGACTCAGAGCACTTAAAAACACGCTTCCAGCGAAAACAATCCAGAGCACGTAAAAACCGCTTCCAGCGAAATGACTCAGAGCACTCAAAAACCCTCTTCCAACAAAATGACTCAGAGCACTTAAAACCCTCTTCCATGAAATGAGCCAAGAGCACTTAAAAACCAACTGTGAAATGGGCCCAGAGCACTTAAAAACCCAGTTCCAAAAAAATGTCTTCAGTGCACATAAAAACCCCTTACAGCGAAATGATTCAGAGCACTCTAAAACAAGCTTCCAACAAAATGACTCAGACACTTAAAAACCCGCTTCCAGCAGAAATGACTCCAGAGCACTTAAAAACCCTCTTCAAGGAAATGACTCCAGAGCACTCTAAAACCTGCTTCCTGAAATGGCCCAGGTACTTAAAAGCCCAGTTCCACAAAATGTCCTCAGTGCACATAAAAAACCTGCTAGCAACGAAATGACTCAGAGAATTCTAAAACCCGCTTCCAATGAATTGACTCCAGAGAACTTAAAAACCGCTTCCAGCGAAATGACTCCAGAGCACTTAAAACCCTCTTCCAGCGAAATGAGCCAAGAGCACTTAAAACCCGCTGTGAAATGAGCCCAAGTACTTAAAAGCCCAGTTCGAACAAAATGTCCTCAGTGCACATAAACCTGCTTCCAGAAATGACTCAGAGAACTCTAAAACCGCTTCCAGCGAAATGACTCAGAGCACTAAAACCCCTTCAATGAAATGACTCAGAGGGCAAAAATTAGCTGCGAAAGGACTCCAGAACACTTAAATACCCACTTCCAACAAATTGACTACAGAGCACTTAAAACCTGTTTCAGCGAAAGCGACCCTAGAGCATAAACCCGCTTCCAATGAAAAAGAATTGAGAGCACGTAAAACCGGCTTCAAAGAAATGACTCCAGAGCACTCAAAACCCCCTTCAATGAAATGACTCAGAACCTTGAAAAAATCCGCTGCAGAAATGACTCCAGAGCACTTCAAAACCCAGTTCACACGAAATATCCTCAGTGCACATAAAAACCGCTTCCAACTAAATGAATCCAGAGCACTTAAAAATCTGTTTCCAACGAAAGGACTCCACAGCACTTAAAAACACGCTTCCAATGAAATGACTCCAAAGCACTTAAAAACCGCTTCCAACAAATTGACTACAGAGCATTTAAAAACCTGCTTCCAACAAAAGCGACCCTAGAGCATTTAAACCCTGCTTCCAGCGAAAGGACACCAGAACATTTAAAACCCTGCTTCCAACGAAATGACTCTAGAGCAATTAAAAACCCAGTTCAACGAAATGTCCCTCAGTGCACATAAAACCCCCTTCCAACAAAATTACTCCTGAGCACTTAAAACCCACTTCTGTGAAATGACTCCAGACCACTCAAAAAACCCAGTTCAACGAAATGTCCTCAGTGCAGATAAAAACCTGCTTCAATGAAATATCTCAGAGCACTCAAAACCCGCTTCAATGAAATGACTACAGAGCACGCTAAAAAACACACTTCAGCGAAATGAGCCCAGAGCATTTTAAAACCCGCTTCCACGAAATGAGCCCAGAGCACTTCAAAAGCCCAGTTCCAGCGAAATGTCCTCAGTGCACATAAAAACCGCTTTCAACAAAATGAACCTGAGCACTTGAAAAACCCGCTTCCAGCGAAATGACCTCAGAGCACATAGAACCGGCAGGCGAAATGATTCCAGAGCACTCAAAAACACACTTCATGAAATGACTCCAGAGTACTGAACAACCGCTTCCCATGAAATGACTCCAGAGCACTTAAAAACCTGCTTCAGCGAAATGATTCCAGAGCGCAAAAACCTGATTCAACGAAATGACTCAGAGCACTCTAAAACCCGCTTCCAGAAATGACTACAGAGCACTTAAAAACTCGATTCAGCGAAATGTCCTCAGTGCACATAAAAACCCCCCCAGCGAAATGACTCCAGAGCACTTAAAACCCACTTCCATCGAAATGAGCCCAGAGCACTTAAAAACCCAGTTCAAAGAAATGTCCTCAGTACACATAAAACCGCTTCCAACAAAATGAACCCAGAGCACTTAAAACCCGCTTCCAGCAGAAATGACCTCAGAGCTCATAAAAGCAGCTGTGAAATGATCCCAGAGCACTCTGAAACCCCAGCAATGAAATGACTCCAGAGTACCCTTAAAGCCCAGTTCAACAAAATGTCCTCAGTGCACATAAAAAACCTGCTTCCCTCTGAAATGACTCCCAGAGAACTCTAAAACCGCTTCCAGCGAAATGGGCCCAGAGCACTTAAAAACCTGCTTCCAGCGAAATGACCCCAGGCACATAAAATCTGCTTCAAAGAAATGAACAGAGCACTTAAAACCGCTTCCAAACAAATGACTACAGAGCATTTAAAAGCCTGCTTCCAACAAAACAACTCTAGAGCAATAAACCCTGCTTCCATGAAGGACACCAGAACATTTAAGCCCACTTCCAACAAAATGACTCAGGAGCACTTAAAAACCGCTTCCAATGAAATGACTCAGGGCAATTAAAAACCGGCTTCAAAGAAATGACTCCACAGCACTGAAAAACCCGCTGTGAAATGACTTCAGAGCACTTAAAAACCCCCCTTCCATGAAATGACTCCCAGAGCACTCAAAAAACCACTTCCAACGAAATGGGTCAAGTGCTCAACAAACGCTTCAATGAAATGACTCAGAGCACATAAAACCTGCCGATTGACTCCAGCATTTAAAATGACTCCCAGAGCACTTAAAAACCGCTTCCAGCGAAATGACTCCAGAGCACTTAAAAACCCAGTTCAACGAAATGTCCTCAGTGCACATAAAAATCTGCTTCAATGAAATGACTCAGAGCACTTAAAAATCTGCTTGTGAAAGGACTCCACAGCACTCAAAACCCGCTTGCGAAATGATCCCAGAGCACTTAAAACCTGCTTCCACCGAAATGACCTCAGAGCACATCAAAACCGACTCGAAATGATTCAGAGCACTCTAATATCCGCTTGCGAAATTTCTCCAGAGCACTTAAAAACCCGCTGAAATGAGTCAGAGCATAATAATCCGCTTCCAGCAAATGACTACAGAGCATTTAAAAGCCTGCTTCCAACAAAACAACTCTAGAGCAATAAACCCTGCTTCCAGCGAAAGGACACCAGAATATTTAAAACCCGCTTCCAGCGAAATGACTCAGGAGCACTTAAAAACCCTTCCAGCGAAATGACTCGGATCTTAAAAACCCGCTTCCAAAGAAATGACTCAGAGCACTGAAAAACCGCTCCAGTGAAATGACTTCAGAGCACTTAAAACCCCCTTCAAAGAAATGACTCCAGAGTACTCAACAGCGCTTCCAATGAAATGACTCAAAGAACTCAAAACCCGCTTGTGAAAATGACTCAGAGCACTTAAAACCCACTTCCATCGAAATGACTCAGAGCATTTAAAAACCCAGTTCAGCGAAATGTCCTCAGTGCACATAAAAACCCGCTTCCAGCGAAATGACTCAGAGCACTTAAAACCCAGTTCCAACGAAATGTCCTCAGTGAACATAAAAACCCCTTCCAGAGAAATGACTCAGAGCACTTAAAACCCGGTTCGAAATGATCCCAGAGCACTTTAAAACCTGCTTCCACCAAAATGACCTCAGAGCACATAAAACCCGCTTCTAGCAGAAATGATTCCAGAGCACTCTGAAATCCCTTCTCTGAAATGACTCCAGAGCACTTAAAACCCGCTTCCAATCAGATTATGTCAGAGGCAGTCCCTCTTCACATTACTATGTAACCCATTTGGACTCTGAACTGCCTGGGCTACATTTGATCACCTCCCCTGAGGTGAGCAGCCTTACCAGGCCATAGTAAGAGGACAATGCAGCCACTTTTGATGTGAACTGATAGACTAAGATCAGAAAGGAGAGGAGAACCTCCCTATCAGTGGACTTGGGAGTGGCATGCAAGCAAAGGGAGGAGGGAGGGTGGGATTGGGAGGGGAGGAGGGAGGGGACTTATGGGGATTCAGAATGAATAAAGTGTAATTGATGAAAAATTTTTTTTAAAAGGGAAAAAATAATTTAAGAACCTTAAATGACTTTCAAAAGTGGAGGAAAACAGGGAGTTAGTCAATTGGCATGGAGCACAACTCGCCCCTAGCAGGGCAATGGTCTCCTTAACCTACTCAGACCTCGGACACCACCACTGCTAGTTCTAGAACTGGCGTAGGATGTTCCAATGATGGGTTAAGGCTTCTCATAATATTTCCTATTTCCTATAAGCCCACACCTGTTTGTCTATATCCCCATTTTTATTCATTATTAGCCAGATAGAGCCAAGTTATTGTGGTAATGATACTTTTTTTTTGCCCAATGCTGGAATCTAGTAAATTTAGGTATGCCCTGGTTGCTCGCATGCCTCACTGGGTACCTGTGCCCGTTGATGCCCCTCATGCTATGACTCTCTTCAGACAGAAAGGGATCTTGGAACTACAGCCACCATTATTTACTACCATCTCATTGGCGGCTGTTGGAGCTACCACCGGGGCATTAGCCATGAGTTATACTGGGCAGACTACTCAGACCCTGATCAATCATTTAGCCAATGTAGCTCATGCCTTAGTTGTACATAAAGGAATTAATGCTCAACTATAAGGAAGCTTGATGGTGTTCAATCAGAGGAATGACCTCGTGCAGGAGCAAACTGATACCCTATGGCAAATCGCTCAACTTGGCTGTTAATGAAAATATGCTGGACTTTAAGTCACTAGCATATAACATGAAATTTTTCCTGTGCTGCAAATCTGTCTAAACAATTTGTCGAGCTATATTTTAGGTAATTGAACTGGAGAATTCGATACTACGATGGAGCAGCTGAGAGTGGCCATTGTCACAGTAAATTCTACCAGAGTGGGCCACAGGACTAGCCACAGGATTATCATCATGGATTGCTGCAGCCATGAATCATCTGAAGGAATGGGCGGGCATGGGAGCATTAGCAGGCCTTCTGGTGTTGGTCTCCTTGGTTTGCCTGTGGTATATATGCAAGATTAAGTCTCACAACAGTGTGATGCAGCCATGATCATTCAGGCCTTTACAGCCATTGAAGCAGGACATTCTCCCCAAGCATGGTTGGATACCATAAAAAGCTAAAATGTTACGCTCAGGATGCGAGGCTAAGCACTGCACTCAGGGTCGGCTGCTTCACGACCCAGAGAAGAGCATGTCTGATTGCATGCGGGTTGATGCCCCAGGTCCCGCCTCTGAGAAAAAGGTATCGGACAGGTGTGATGCTCTTTGGGTGGATGACACCTAAATGAACATCAGTACAAAGTCCCAATTTATTTCTAATATCAGAGATCAGACCTCTACTCTTGCCTGATCGTCTAAAACAAAAAGGGGAACTGTAGAGAGCTGCGGAATGCTATGCCTTAAAGATGGAGCTGGTTTTCGCCTTCCCCACCTTCCCGATGGTGAGTGCTCTCTGTCACGAACAATTCCACATTTGGCTAAGGCTGAGGATCTGGCTTGCTTCCATGTATGTGGACCTATCTGCATTGCCCATTAGCACGCCTGGGTTGGCTACCCAGAGGCTATTTAAGCTGTGGGCTGGCTTTCCCCTGGGTCGAGATTGTTCAAGGTTCCTGAATAAACTGCATAAAAAAAAAAAAAAAAAAAAACCGCTTCCAGCGAAATGACTCCCAGAGCACTTAAAACCCTTCCAGAAATGACTCCAGAGCAATCAAAACCGCTTCCAGCGAAATGACTCAGAGAACTCAAAAACCCGCTTCCAGCAGAAATGACTCAGAGCACTTAAAACCGCTTCCTACCAAATGACTCAGAGCACTTAAAAACCCTTCCAACAAATTGACTAGAGCACTTGACCCAACTGCGAAAGGACACCAGAACATTTAAAACCCGGTTCCAATGAAATGACTCAGGAGCACTTAAAAACACGCTGAAAACAATCCAGAACACGTAAAAACCCGCTTGAAATGACTCAGAGCACTCAAAACCCGCTTCCAAGAGAAATGACTCCAGAGCCCTCAAAAACCCTCTTCCAACAAAATGACTCCAGAGCACCAAAACCCTCTTCCAGCAAAAATGAGCCAAGAGCACTTAAAAAACCGCTTGTGAAATGAGCCCAGAGCACTTAAAAACCCAGTTCCAAAGAAATGTCTTCAGTGCACATAAAACCCCCTTACAGAAATGATTCAGAGCACTCTAAAACAAGCTTCCAACAAAATGACTCAGACACTTAAAAACCCTTCCTGAAATGACTCAGAGCACTCAAAAACCCTCTTCCAGGAAATGACTCCAGAGCACTCTAAAAACCGCTTCCAACTGAAATGGCCTTAGAGTACTTAAAAGCCCAGTTCAACAAAATGTCCTCAGTGCACATAAAACCTGCTTCAACGAAATGACTCAGAAATTCTAAAACCCGCTGAATTGACTCAGAACTTAAAACCGCTGTGAAATGACTCCAGAGCACAAAACCCTCTTCAGCGAAATGAGCCAAGAGCACTTAAAAACCCAGTTCAATGAAATGAGCCCAGAGTACTTAAAAGCCCAGTTCAGACAAAATGTCCTCAGTGCACATAAAAACCTGCTTCCAACGAAATGACTCAGAGAACTCAAAACCGCTTCTAGCAAATGACTCAGAGCACTTAAAAATTAAGCTTCCAGAAGCGACTCCAGAGAACTTAAAAATTAGCTGTGAAAGGACTCCAGAACACTTAAATACCCACTTCCAACAAATTGACTACAGAGCACTTAAAAACCTGTTTCCAGCGAAGCGACCCTAGAGCACATAAACCCGCTTCCAATGAAAGAATTGAGGCACGTAAAAACCCGGCTTCCAAAAAATGACTCAGAGCACTCAAAACCGCTTCAATGAAATGACTCAGAACACTTAAAAATCCGCTTGAGAAATGACTCAGAGCACTTAAAACCCAGTTCACACAGAAATATCCTCAGTGCACATAAAAACACGCTTCCAAATAAATGAATCAGAGCACTTAAAAATCCGTTTCCAGCGAAAGGACTCCACAGCACTTAAAAACCGCTTCCAATGAAATGACACCCAAAGCACTTAAAAACACGCTTCCAACAAATTGACTACAGAGCATTTAAAAACCTGCTTCCAACAAAACGACCCTAGAGCATTTAAACCCCTCTTCCAGCGAAAGAAACCCAGAACATTTAAAACCCTGCTTCAGCATGAAATGACTCTAGAGCAATTAAAAACCCAGTTCAAGCGAAATGTCCTCAGTGCATAAAAACCCCCCTTCAACAAAATGACTCCTGAGCACTTAAAAACCCACTTCCAGAAATGACTCAGACAACTTAAAACCCAGTTCAACGAAATGTCCTCAGTGCAGATAAAACCAGCTTCAATGAAATATCTCCAGAGCACTCAAAACCGCTTCCAATGAAATGACTACAGAGCACTTAAAAAACACACTTCCAGAAATGAGCCCAGAGCACTTAAAAACCGCTTCCACGAAATGAGCCCAGAGCACTTAAAGCCCAGTTCCAACGAAATGTCCTCAGTGCACATAAAACCGCTTTCAACAAAATGAACCTGAGCACTTAAAACCCGCTTCCAGCGAAATGACCTCAGAGCAAATAAAAACCGGCAAGGCGAAATGATTCCTGAGCACTCAAAACCCACTTCCAGCGAAATGACTCAAGTACTCAACAAAGCGCTTCCCATGAAATGACTCCAGAGCACAAAAACCTGCTTCCAACAAAATGATTTCAGAGCACTTAAAACCTGATTCAACAGAAATGACTCCAGAGCACTCTAAAACCCCTGCTTGAAATGACTACAGAGCAACAAAAACTCGATTCAGCGAAATGTCCTCAGTGCACATAAACCCCCTTCAACAAAATGACTCCAGAGCAATTAAAAACCCCTTCCATCGAAATGAGCCCAGACACTTAAAACCCAGTTCAAAGAAATGTCCTCAGTACACATAAAAACCGCTTCCAACAAAATGAACATAGAGCACTTAAGAAAAACCCGCTGCGAAAATGAGCCAAGAGCACGCAAAACCGCCAGGAAGCGA
>JAEOAE010002836.1:0-47410 GCA_036365155.1 Meriones psammophilus
CATGCTGACTCTGGGCAATATCATGCTCAAAAATGCAATTCAGTACACCTGGGGATGCCTATTGTCACCCATTGCCTTAACTACATAATTACCTACAGGATTTGTTATGAATGTATTCTGTGCAAATACAGGTAAGTGCTCTC
The DNA here is from genome assembly GCA_036365155.1 of Meriones psammophilus. Classification (NCBI taxonomy): domain Eukaryota; kingdom Metazoa; phylum Chordata; class Mammalia; order Rodentia; family Muridae; genus Meriones; species Meriones psammophilus. The sequence goes on from JAEOAE010002836.1 coordinate 144, forward strand.
TCAGACTTTGTCCAATTACTTTGTCATTTTAGCCGTCAGTAGTTGTTTGGTTTTCTTTATTTGTTTTTGTGGTGTGGGGAATGGAACTGAGGACTTCATGTGTGCCAGGCAAACACTGCATTGCACCCTGCCTGAGCAATATCATCAGCCTTCCTTTTGCTAATTTTCATTTTTGAAAGCGGGTCCCAGCAAGTTTCCCATGCTAGTCTTGAGCTAGCTGTATAGCTGAGGCAGGCAGGCCTTGAAGCCTTCAATTTGTGATGTTCTTGCCTCAGCCTCCCAAGTGGCAGGACCAAGTAGGTCTGTCATAAGTCTATGGACTGCCTGAACTGAGGACTGAATCACACTGTTTCTGTGTCCTCTTTCTCTATTATTTGCAAATAGTTGCAAAGGTTGTATACTTGTTCATTTTCAAGGACCTCCTCTGGCATGTGTTCCTCATCCCATTTTTCGGCAGTAAAGTGGACATTTGCTTCATCAAAAGAGTGGTGGTGAAAACAGATGGTCATTTTAGAAATAGCTTGTGTTGGCAGAAGCTGGTAATCAAGTGTGTGTCTTCCCAGTGGCTGTTAAAATATTAATGCACCATGTCCGTAGCAGCTTTATTCAAAATAGCAGAAAGTTGGAAACAATCCAGATGCCCCTCATTTGAAGAATGTAAACAAAAATCATAGTACATTTACACAATGGAATACTACTCAGCAATTAAATGCAAGAAAATCATGAAATTTAAAGGCAAATGGTGGGAACTAGAAAAGATCATCCTGAGTGAGCTATTCCAGAATCAGAAAGACACACATGGTTTATATTCACTTATAAGTTGTATTAGACAAAACATAGGATAATCATGCTAAAATCTGCACACCTAAAGAATGTAAGCAAGAAGGAGGACCCTGGGTAAGATGGAAAATATATTCTTTAGACAAAAGAACTTAGAAATCCCCAGAATCATTGTAAAAGCACCTATAGTTTTCATGGGCATTAAATTTTCTTAATCTTTTCTCTCTCTCCCTTCGCGTTACCTACCACTTCCCCCTCCTTATATCTAAAGTATGTACTCATTCTTACAAAGTCACTCACTTTTTTCCCTTTGGCTTACCCTGATATTCTTCTCTGCCTCCTAGTCCAGGCATAGTTTTGCCAAGTGAAGAGCCCTGACAGGGAGGGGTACTACCTAGATAATGGTGACACTGAATCCCTCCCCAGAGATGCTCCATCCTGAGGATCAAAGCTGCTCTCCTCTCCTTCCAAGCACTGGATTTCCTGTAGAGTCCTGTCCTTGCACAGCTTGGGTCCTGAACACTGACTAGGGATGTTGAGAAAATGAAGAAATAACAGAAACACAGACACAGAAAAACTGGGTTGGAACAGTAGGGAGAGGCCACAGCACTCCGGAATCTCAGCATGTTTACTACATATACTGAACAAGAAAGCAGGGTTTAGGGTGCATGGCTGAACAAGGAGGTATGCTTATTTAAATTCAGTAGGCAACGTTTCTAGAGGAGCAGACCTCAGGCTATAAACACCCAGGAGGAGAAAACTATGGAGGACATTTTCCACACACCCATTCCCAACATTCACACTCAATTCCCCAGGGAAGGCCTTGCCATCACTCTGAGCCTCATTTCAGGGGAAGAGTGGGTCTTTACCAGTTTTCTATGAGTCTGAGACTACAGTCCTTGACATGGCTGTGCCCGTGTTGACAACACACATTCACTCAGGGTTTCATAGTCTCCTTATATCTCCACCTTTCTTATTTTTGGATGTTCAGCCTGAAGCTTCACACTTAATCCAGGGGTGGTTCGCTGCAATGGTGACACTAAACTGTAATGATGATAAGAAGGAAGAGCATGACAGCTGCTGTGCCCAACACAAACAGTAGGCTATTTTAACAGGACTGAAGCTGCGAAGCTCACTAGAGAATGCTCTTGCAACAAGAGCAGAGGAACCAATCAGGTCACAAGCCTTTTGCTTTTCTAGGATGTGCTGACAAAACTGAGTCACAGCCACTTTATTATAGTGGATCCATGCACCCAGGAGGCAGGTCCTAAGGAATTCCGAATTACATTTGCTCTTATTTCAGGAGTTGCTGTCACACACGTGTGTGACATATTAAAACCTGTCTAAACTACAGGGCTAAAACCTGCACCCAACAGTTGGATGGAGCCCACTGGGACTCTGGATGGTTAGAAAAATGCCCCCATCCAAACAGAGGGAATCACTAGTACACACAGTCGTCAAAGGATGTGAAAAGCATAAGCCCAGCAACTTCTCCTCTGACTGACATGAATGCAATTAACAGACAAATCAGAAACAGAGCCACTGGGTCATATGAACCAGGTTGTTAAAAACAAAAGAAAACAAACAAAAACTGGGTAACATTTAAGCCACTGAGATTATTTCCCCTTTGGTACATGCCTCTTTCCTATTGGCCACCTTCTTTCCTTCAGTATACTGTCACCTTCCCGGTGCTGAGGCATCAGGCTAGGGACAACAATCTCCTTGCTGTGGGGGTTGCTATCACCCTCTCCCCCACATTAAGCTTGCAGGCTTGGCCTCCACCACCACCGTGCTGATTAATTTTAACCAAATATAACACTTTGAAAGCAGGTAAACCAAAAGCGAAAATGGGAAATCTATTCTTGAATCCCTGAGCTATGTATCCACTCCTGAGTTTTTCTCTCATTTGTCATTTATTTCCAGGAATCAAATTCATTGCACCTTCCCTGGAAAGTAAGGGTAGGCCTCCTGAGAACCAATGAAGCTGAAATGCCATCAACCCATTTTCAGAGTTTCTTGAAATCTCCCCCGTATCTACCTATGTCTAGGTTCTCTTTGTTCCCCAAATCTCTAAGTGCTAACATACAGCACATCTCTGAATTCTGCTAATCCAAAGGCTTTTACACGTGATAAACTAAAATGTGTGTTCTCTATCTTCTTTATCCTGATCTCTTTCTTATGTTGCTGTTTCCTCCCTTCCCTTTATTATTCTCTCAGGAGTGATCCTTTGTCTGGCTGATCCAAGTCCCTATAGTCAGTGTCCAGTCTTTGTTGTTTTTCAGGGTCTGCTTTGCCATGTTCTGCACAGCTTTAGGGTCTGATTTAACTGGGGCATTGAGGGAATGAAGAAACCCCAGACATAAGTAGAAAATCTAGGACAAGGTAGTCTGGGCTCATAGAGAAACCACAGCAGCACTGAGCCCAGTATGTTCATTATTTGCGGCAGAACAGAGAATCGGGGCCACTGTAAACAGCTGAAAGAGGAGGCAAGGTTATTGTATAAAGATAAACAAGGAGGCAGTGTCTATAATACATAGCCACTTTAAGGGGTCAGCTTTAGCTAACCTGCATAGCTAGTCTCCCTAGGGGTTCAGTTTTCAGGTGATGAACATCCAGAAGGAGAAAGCTATGGTGGACATATCCTATACACATTGTAAACATCCACCAGAGACCAGAGGAAGGCTTTGACATGCTCATGGACCTAAGACAGTAATCACTGATGTGGCCGTGTCCTGTCAGCGATTTACATTTGTCCAGGACTTCACTTGCTCCCATCATTGAAGAAATATTTTAGTGTCTATGTTAAACCGGCTATATCTGGAGCCATTGGTGTTCCAGAAGCTCTGGCACCAAATGGAGATCACAGGGTCACAGAGGGGCAGACTTAGGGAACTTGCAAATATCTCAGAATAGTTCCTGGAAAGAGAGAGAGAGAGAGAGAGAGAGAGAGAGAGAAGAGAGGAGAGAAGAGAGAGAGAGAGAGAGAGAGAAGAGAGGAGAGAAGAGAGAGAGAGAGAGAGAGAGAGAGAGAGGAGGACAGTGAGAGAGAGGAGAAAGAGAGGTGGGACATGAGAAGAGGTAAAGGGCCCACATGTACCAGGTAAATGTTGTTGGTATTCTGTTTTCTTTTATTGTGGTTTTGTTTTTAAGGCAGTCTCATTCGGGAGATCAGGCTGAGCTCAAATGCGCAGAGATTCCCCAGCATTAGGCTTCCAATTATTGGAGCTGGAAGCACAAGCCCCTGTGCCTGGTTATTGCCATTTTTAGTTTTGGTTTTTGTTTCTTGAGACAGAGTTCCTCCAAGTAATCCTGTCTGGCCTGAAACTAGATTTATAGAGCAACCTGGTCTCGAATTTATTAGAGTTCCTCCTGCCTCTGCCTCACAAGTGCTGCACCATCATGCCTAGTCCTTGGTTTTTTTGAAACAATGTCTCAAATAGCTCAAGCTGGCCTCAAATTCACAATGGTAGTCAAGGATGTTCCTCAACTCCTGAATGCTGGCATTCTTATTCTTGACTACAATTGTGAAGTAGGACAAAGAATAAAATCAGAAGTGCAGTGGAGTCAAGTACATTCCCAATGCTGTGACTATCCATTATCAGAACACTCTCACCTTGAGAAACTAAAATTCTGCATTCATCCAACACTAATTCTGTACACTGGACCCAAAGGCTCATGCTTGTGATCCCAACACCAGGAAGAGTTTAGAGCAAGAGAATTACCCAGGCATTTGAGAACAACCCTTGTTACAGAGAGACATCCACACCAACTTTTCCTGCTGAGTCATAACCTCTCTATTACAAAGAAAGAAAGAAAGAAAGAAAGAAAGAAAGAAAGAAAGAAAGAAAGAAAAAAGAAAGAAAGAAAGAAAAAAGAAAGAAAGAGAAAGAAATGCAATTGCCATGTATGGTAGTGTTACATACTTGTAATTTTAATTTTAATTTTAATTTTTTTATTATTATTTTTTATTTGTCATTTTTTGTTTCTTTTTTACTAATTACACATTATTCACTTTGTATCCCCCCATATGCCTCTCTTTCCACCCCTTCCAATCCTACCCTCCCTCCCCGTTCTTCACGCATTCCCCTCCCGAAGTCCATTGATAGGGCAGGTCCTCCTCTCCTTCCTTCTGATCTTAGTCTATCATATCCCATCGGGAGTGGCTCCATTGTCATCTTCTGTGTCCTGTAAAGCTGCTCCCTGGTGAGGAGAAGGTGATCAAAGAGCAGGCCAATTAGATTATGTCAGAGACAGTCCCTCTTCCTATTACTGTGGAACCCACTTCGACACTAAACTGCCATGGGTTACATCTGTGCAGGGTTTCTAGGTTATCTCCATACCTGGTACTTGGTTGGAGTATGAGTCTCTGGGAAGTTCCCTGTGTTCAAATTTTCTGGTTCTGTTGCTCTCCTTGTGGGGTTCCTGTCCTCTCCAGCTCTTACTATTTCCCACATCTTACATAAGATTCCATGTACTCTGCTCAGCAGTTGGCCATAAGTCCCAGAGTCTGCTTTGATAGTCTGCAGGGCAGAGGCATTCAGAGACCCTCTGTGGCAGGTTCCTAGGTTATTTCCCATTTTCTTCTTCTTCTGATGTTCATCCTCTTTGCCTTTTGTGAAAGGGATTGAGCATTTTAGTTAGGGTCCACTCTCTTGCTTAGTTTCTTTAGATGTACAGTTTTCAGTAGGTTTATCCTATGTTATGTCTATATGAGTGAATATATACAGTGTGTATCTTTCTGTTTCTGGGACAGCTCACTCAGAATGATCCTTTCTAGGTCCCACCATTTCCCTGCAAATTTCATGATTTCCTTATTTTTCATTGCTGAGTAATACTCCATTGTGTAGACGTACCACATTTTCTCCATCCATTCTTCAGTTGAGGGGCATCTGGGCTGTTTCCAACTGCTGGCTATTACAAAATTAAGCTGCTACAAACATGGTTGAGCCAAAGTCCTTATTGTGTACTTGAGCCACATTTGGATATATGCCTAGGAGTGGTATGGCTGGATCTTGAGGAAGCATTACTCCTAGTTTCTGAGAATGTGCCAGATTGATCTCCAGAGTGGCTGTAGAAGTTTACATCCCCACCAGCAGTGTAGGAGGGTTCCCCTTTATCCACAACCTCTCCAGCATGTGTTGTCAATTGAGTTTTTCGTCTTGACCATTCTGATGGCTGTAAGGTGAAATCTCATTGTCGTTTTGATTTGCATTTCCCTAATGGCCAATGACATTGAGCATTTCTTTAAGTGCTTCTCTGACATTCGATATTCCTCTAGAGAGAGTTCTCTGTTTAGCTCTGTTCCCCATTTTTTAATTGGATTACTTGGTTTGCTGCTTTTCAACTTCTTTAGTTCTTTATATATACTGGATATTAGTCCTCTGTCAGATAAAGTGTTGTTGAAGATTCTTTCCCAATCTGTAGATGGTCGTTTTGTTTTGATGATGGTGTCCTTTGCTTTAGAGAAGTATTTAAGCTTCATGAGCTCCCATTTATTGATTTTTGCTCTTAGAGCCTGTGCTGTTGGTGTTCTGTTCAGGAAGTTGTCTCCTGTACCAATGAGTTCTAGGATATTCCCCATTTTTTTTCTTCTAACCTATTTAATGTGTCAGGTTTTATGTTGAGGTCTTTGATCCACTTGCACTTTCGTTTTGTGCAGGGTGATAAGTATGGATCTGTTTGCATTTTTCTACATGTAGAGATCCAGTTAGACCAGCACCATTTGTTGAAGATGCTATCTTTTTTCCATTGTATGGTTTTGGTATCTTTGTCAAAGATCAGGTGTCCATAAGTGTGTGGGTTTATTTCTGGGTCTTCTGTTCAGTTCCATTGATCCACCATTCTGTTTCTATGCCAGTACCATGCAGTTTTTTTTAACTATTGCTCTATAGTACAACTTAAGATCAGGGATGGAGATACCTCCATCTTTTATTGTAGAGGATTGTTTTAGCAATTCTGGGTTTCTTGTTATTCCATATGAAGTTGAGAATTTTTCTTTCTAGGTCTGTAGAGAATTGTTTTGGTAATTTGATCGAAATTGCGTTGAATCTATAGATTGCTTTTGGTGAGATGGCATGAGCCTAAATATAAGAAGGTATGAAGAGAACCCAGGAAACTAATCATCCATGCAAAATGGCAAGAGGTTTGTTTATTTTGACCACTGAGCAATGGGTCACCCATGCTGGTCAGCAAGGAGTGGTCGCAGAAGACAAAGACTTTGGGTTTTTAAAAGACAAAGCACGGGGATCTCCTAGAGTTTCAATCTTGGTGATTCAGGTTTGGATGAGTTATTTAACTTTTAAAATAATTGGTTGGTTCTAGGTCCGGTCAGCCCTGTCGTAAATATCTGATCTTCAATTCAGTTTGGAATTTCCTGCCATATGAGATATAGCCACAGTTAAAGGTGGGAGAATGATTAACTCTTCCCCTGTCTTTTCTGAGGAGTGGGGATTACAGGCTTTGGATCAAAGGTCAGGAGCTATTCAGGAGAAGGATTGGGGCCATTTGGCCCAGTTTTCAAACAAAGCTCATCTCACAGGTGCCAGCTGGTGATTTTCTCTCCATTTAGTAGAGATCTCTGCTTGTTCTCTTCCTTATCTCTGCCCTCACAGATGGCTAATGTCAGGAACCTTTACATTCCTCACCTCTCTAGAGAAGCACTAAGAGGCTTTAATTAACATGGGCCTAAAACTTGAAAATATAAGTTATGAGTCAATTAAAAGAAACATAGGTTACAAAATTAGTCTGATTCTTTCATTTCCCCATTATCCTTGTAACTGCTTCAATCATGAAGCAGCTGTACAGTGAGGATTCTATCTCAAGAAAAATTTTCCCTTTTGACTCAACATTTCAGCCTGTAGAATGGGACAATGGGCTGGAGATCCATCTTCTAGAATTTCTTCAATGCTGATAATTGGACTGTTGGTATCTCAGTTTGAAAGAGGCTGAAATGTTGGTCAAAAGTTGGGGCAAGTACATGGGTAGTTAACTTAGACTGTAATTATCTGGGTTTTGGTTTCCATTTTATGCCCAGTCATATTTACTCTTTGATGATGTTGTCTTAGTGTAAGCACTTACACCGCACTAATGTTTTCCCTAATAAACACAACCAGACAAATTATAATGCAGGGTTCAAATATTAAAAAAACAACTAAGTAGGTAAGGGTCCCATTTCTTGAGTGCCCAAAGGGAGTTGCTTCCAACTGAATTTTAAGGATTTCTCCTGGAACTTTAGAGCTCCTGCCCAAGATACTAGAATCTCTTCCTTTGATGCCAAAATCATAGACTTTTGTCCAATCACTAGTTTTTCCTTTATTAGTAAAGGTTACTAGGAGCCAGTCAAAGGCTGGTCAATGAGGCAGTCTTTATCAATCTCTGGTTATTTGATCCGATTGAAGAAACAGGGAGCAGTCATGTCTGCTTCCAACAAGTCTGGATTTCAGCTTGTAGTAGATAGCTGATCCTGGAAATAGAGTCAATCAGGTGAAAATCTGCTGAGACAAATTCATACTATAGACAGAAGTTGTGATTTTTCTATTAAATGGGAAAAATGAGGAATCCCAAGATCAGGGAAAAACTCATGTGGGATCCGTTTGAGCTATGCCAGATCCAGGTCTCATGACCTTTTGCTTTTCATAAACTCCTCTGAATTTTGGGTACACAAAAGTAAATATATATATTAAAAATCTCAGAACAGTAACATATCAGCAAATCTAATACAACAACATTCTGAGAGTAACAGGTAAAACTATATCCAATGGAATTAGCACCATTCAGCCATTTGTTTTTTTATCATTTATACACAAGTTTGTCAACAGTATTAAACTCTAACATTTTAATTGTGGGCCCTGTTGGTAATCAGCCATCAAAGGAGCTCAGCTACCGTTTGTACATTTAGACAGGAATACATCGATGGCTTTACTGCTAAACGCTAGATGCTTGGATTTTTCTTAAAGCAACTAGAAGGTGTAGGTTTAAGATTTTCTGTGTCAAAGTCTACCCCAGAAATGGCAGACATTAAGAATACCATAATAAAAGCTTTGGTCAGATGTATACATTAAACAGATGTTTTTAGCATGATGAGAAGTATCTTTAATCTATTTTCAGAAAACAAACTAAGGAAATTAAAGTTTCAAACTTGTGACTGAATAGTAAGCAGTCAGTGCTCCATCAGCTTATCAGAACCCTATTGATCAATTGGAAAATTCTGAACTTCTGAAATCCTATAACAACATAAGCACAAGAGTAGCAAAGAGAATAAATCTAAAATATCTCCCATTTTTAATATGTCTTTAATCATGTTGATATAATTATAACTAATTTTATATATCTTAAAACATTTAGACTCTCTAACTTTTCTTGCATTTATTAACCCCGATAAAATATTTTTCAGAGCAAACAAAATTTGTTTGATTTTTATAACCTAAACTCCTGAGCACTGAGAATGTGGCTCAGTGGTAGAACACTTGCCTAGTAAGTCTGAGGTGCTAGGCTCAATCCCTAGCACTGCAATAAATAATTAAATAATCATAACCTATCCTCAAACCCTACATAAGCTCTATATCTTTTTATCCAACTATTTATGATAAGACACAGGCAACTGACGTAAAGCCTGTGAGCAGGGCAAAACTTTTCCCCTTTTTACACAAAAGATATAGTACCTAGTAGTTCTAACTAACTACTGAACTGTCCGATGAGCTGATAGTGGACATAATTGTCTGTTCTTTATCTGCCAAGCTACCATTAACTTAGCCTAGCCTTCCAGCCTAGCCTTCAATGTGATCAGAGGGCTGAGAAGGATAAATTATGAGCTAAGTAAATGTACCCATTCACGTACCAATCAAAATGACAGAGATGACTAGTTAGTCCATCACCTAGGCAGTGTCCCTGGCTCGTGTGCTCTCCAGGCTTCCTGACAAGAGGCAATCCAGCCATCAGGCATAGAGGATGAGAAACTGCTGCTGTGGAAAGAGGAACAGGAGAGATTGACCTCACCTCACGTCAGACAATGTGATACAAGGACTCTCCAGGTGTCCCCAGCTTCATCCTCAGTTAGGCTGGGCTCTCGCAGTGGGCCAGTTGAGGCTATATTGCCCAGTGGTTAGCATACCACAATCCAGAGTCACGGTCATCTGTTGTTGTGTCCAAATGTTCTCAGAGATCTTGGGGAGTTACTGCCAGGAGTTTGGGACTTTCTACCAAAATAAACTTACATATGTTAAAATGCCATGTTCATCAGATCTCTGACAAGCTTGAAGGGCAGTATATCTGAGTTACTCTTTGTCTATTTTTATCATCTGCTCTAAATTGTATCCTATAAAACAGAATGCTATAATCTCTAATTCTGGCATATTCCTTAGATGCATGTTTTAGAACCAAATTTCAAGTAGACCTATATACTGAACCTTCATTGTTACCTATGCTAAATTTAAACTTAGAGAAAACAAGCTAAACCTAGGGAGTAGGTAAAGCTCAGTCCTTACTGTAACTTTAAATCTGCTCTTTCTGGACTAAAATCAAAGCAAGACCTTTAATCGGGCACAATTTAAAAAGGGGCTAGCAAATCTTATGAATTTTATCATCTTCTTTTAAAAATTAACAGCAAAAAGCTTTACACACTGGGATCAAATAAGTTTGAGAACCAATTGCCTAATAGAACAGTATAGAGCAAACAGAACAATATAGAACAATTTTAAATTGTATGAATTATTCTGTCCACATCACACGTGTCAGCCAGACAGGTGTGTTCTTTTTCTTTAAAAGAGCATAAGAAGACATTTTGCAATGAAGAGTCACCAGCCTTTTAAATGAAGTACAACATTTTACAGTTTTTTTATCAAATACATTTGTAGGTATAAAGAACCAAAGCAAACATCATTCATATACCCCCTGTCTTTTCCATACATACACAGACCTTTCATAACATTTCATATACCTTCAAGTTCATAGCTTCATTCTTCTGGCTTAACCAGACACTCTTGCTTTAGAAAAGCTATTCCTTTCTTTAATATCTCTTGCTCACTCTCTCTTGCTTTAAGGACAACAGAAACACTCCCATCAAAAGTTTCTTTAATTTTCCAAAGGGTTGGGATACTGTTCCAAGTTCTTTGTTAGACCGCGCAAAGGTTATTGCTTTAAAAAAAACCTGATAAACTGTAAATGTTTTATCAACTTAAACATCTAGACATTTTTTTAAAACTCATTTTTTTTCAATATCAAAACAAAGTATCTTTTTCAGGAGTGAATTCGCAAATCATAACGATAATTTTCAAAGTCAAAACTAGATTTTTAGACCAAAATTTATCAGTGCAAACAATTTAATCTTCAGAACTAATATCAACTTAGAAAAAGACTCCTTTTTTATCCTAAAAGGAAACAAAATCATTTTGACTCAGAGATTTTGCAAACTTTGTTCTTTTCCTGAGGCATACCATGTGGCAATTTACATTGTTGTTATTTAAACATATGCATTTATAGACCTTATAAACACATAAACACATATACATATTTTAAACAAGAATTTGAATTTAACCTTAAAACATACCCAATTATTTTTAATCATATGAACCATTTAAGATCAGTTGAAAATAATTATATAATGGCCATATATTTAAACAGACAAATACAACTCTTTTTATTAGACTTAGCTGTAATTCTAAACATTACAGCAATTGCAGTTTTCTTCCTACATCGCTGCATGGTCTGCAAGTTGCAGTTGACTTAAGCTTCATAGGTGGGAGGAGGGAAGAAAGGAGCAAGAACGTGTGGTGAGCTCCTGCTGCTCACTTCCCAGCTGATCTGGAATGGAGGCAGGGAGGAGGAGTTTGTGCTCACTCTCAGCTGCTGCAGCAGCTCCTGTCATGGAGCAGCTCCATTGCTGATCCCAGCCTATCCATGTGTAAGGACTTCCACCAAGAGCCCACAACCTTGCCTGCTCCCTCACTCCCTTGTGAGCTTCACTCTAGCTTACCTCCCTGGCAAGTCCAGCACTGAACCTTGTTGTGGCCCTGCCTCTCCCCTCCCCTGTGCTCCTTGACTTCTACAAATTGCCTGAGCCCATCACAACAAGTGGTGGCATCAAGCCTGTGTCTTGCTGGCTGTGCATTGTTCTTCCACAGAGGCTCAAGTGCCTGAGCACCGCCCAAGCTCCAGGCCTGGGGCAGCCTGCTCCCTGCGTCTCCCCAGCCATGCAAAAGTACTCCCACCTCAGCTCCCTTGGGAGGGAGAGCACACTGCTTGGTGTAACCTGCCATGCAGCCTTATGCACTCCCCAGCCGAGAACTAGTTCTAATTTTAACTGTCCTCTGTTCGAATTTGTCAGTCCAAGTCTACAAAGAAATAGACAGAGAAAAATACATACATACATGACAAACACAGGATTCAAATTGCTAGGGGATCAGAATCTCTCTGCACCTTCCCAGTCCAGGTTAGAGGAACAGAAACCCTCCATATACTCCCTTTTCACCGAAAGGAGCAAGCTGAGCTTCCTAAAGGACGGCCTCAGCGTTAATGTCACGTCTTTCTGCCTTAATGAGACCATTCCAGGCAAGTGGCCTCCAACCACACAGGGGACTCGAACCCCTCTTACAGATGCTCACGCGCCAGACCATAAGCAAAGCTTTAGGAAAGACAGAAACTCAACACTGCATCTGTTGGTATAAAAGAACAAACATGTAACAGACAAGAGACACAGGACAAGGTCAATCGCGTACCTACTTCTGAGCACAGATGAGTCCTCCAATAGCCATTATCCAGTTCTCCTAAGTACCCCCAATCCTGGAGGAGCCCCCAAGACTTACAGACATTAGCCTACAGAGTGTCAGCTACGAAAGCCTGACATTGTACATCAAAGAACCCTATCCTGTTACCAGCTGATGGGAAGCAAAAGGAGCCTGTCTCAGAATAAGACTGTTGCCATCATCCTTCAAATACCAACTCCAAAGACTAAGAGACAGATTTAAATGTTCCTAGGTGCAGTTAGGTATTGTTGCCTCTGGATACCAGACTTTGTGCAACAAACAGGGCCTCTGTACACCAGCACAAAGTGGGGCATTGAGCCCCTCATCTATTCTAAGACTAAACAAAAGGCATTTGAGGTTTTAAAAACAGCTCTGCCTTCAGCTGCAGGCCTAGAACTTCTAGATGCTGCAAAACCTTTTTATCTGTTTGTCTTTGAAGCCAGACAAAAGAGACTTTAATCCCTGGAAATGTCCTGTGACACACTCTCTAAACAATTGCAAACTGTAGCCACCGGGTGCCCCACCTGTCTAAGATGTATTGGCTTCTGCTACTCTAATGGAAAAACAAACAAACAAACAAACAAGTAAACTCTAGGTCAAGATATTACTTTCACAACATCTCATGTCTTTGAAGCGCTACTCCAAGGAACCCTGGAACACTGGTTGTCAAATGCTTCTGTCACTCAGTACTAGGCCCTAATCCTGGACCTTCAGTCTTACTACCTGCTTCTTGATGACAACCCACAGGTCCATGACAGTCCCAAGAAACCAGATATGTGGGCGCTTCAGTAGTTACTTTAACAAAAACAATGTGGGCCTAAGCCAGATACCTCACCTCAGAGAGCAGAACTGAATGATCAGGTGGGAACAAGAAACATCCACCTTCATACATAAGGACAGTCATCATACTTTCACTACAGTGTAATTCTATCTTATGATCTACAGAAAAGGAGGACTTCTGAAGGAGAAAAGAAGTCTAGGCTTTCCTGTCATTCTCCATTTGGCAGGGGCCTGGATTCCAGTTGTGATCCTTGAACTCGGCTTCCAGATGAAAAATGGGGTTCTGTTTCTCACAGGGGCAGCTAGAGCTCCTTGGGTTGAGGACTGAGTTCTCTAAGGGGTGTGTAAAAGGTTTTCCACAAGTGTTACAGTTTAGCTCTTTTAGCATGAGGTCACCAGTGACAAGGGAAGCTTGGGCTCTCCAAAGCCTATGCCAGATACCAAAGGGTTATAGGTCTTGCTCAAGTTGCTATGCTTAGCACAACAGAGGTCTGGGCCAAACTTTATGCCCTGTCAGTTTGCAGCCAAGACGCAGGCCAAGAGAGGCCCAGACCCAGTGATCTCCAATACAGAGGACTCTGTGGAAGAAAAATGAAGAATCTCATCAGGTCTTGAATTGAGAAAACATGAATGTGTGTACCTTTATGCATGTAAAATCAATGGCAATATAAACTCTTGGCAGAGGGAGGGATTTCTGGAGTGAATGTGTTTGATTCATTGAGGTCAGTGTTAGGATTGTGCAGCAGAGTAATATGACAGATTCTTAAATCACAGAATGACTGGTTCCATGTGTGAGGTTTTCTTAACGGAAAGGGGAGGGGTCTCAGAGACCATCTCTGGGCAGGGTACAAGAGAGAGAGAGAGAGAGAGAGAGAGAGGAGTATGAGTTCTTTCATCAGGTGACCCAGACCTTGTGCAGGTGGTAGCAGGTGGTCCACAGGTGTACTCACAGATGCCTGATGCCCCATTTGTCAGGTCCCTTGGGAACTGGCCATAGAGATGTCTGCTTATACATCCCCACATTCAGGAAATCAGGGATACTTAAATGGTCCTATCATTAGAAGGAAAGTACAGTACTTAAATATCCTATGGGGGAGATCTCCAAGTACAATTGAATGTCACTGCTGGACTAAGGTTCTTAGCAGGGTCGGCATTTTTAGGTATTCCAAGATGCTTGTTAGAGCACTTTCCTTATCAAGGGAAGGTCTGGCCTGTAATGGGCCCTTAGGGACATGTGACCTCATTGCAAGACCTGGAGTTACTCAGATAAGGGGAGACATTTCATAACTCTGCTGAGAAACAGGACTCTATCCTCATAGATTGAGTGCAAATGATTGTCTATCCAGAGATGACCAACTTCATCCTTATCCAGCAGAGTCCCACACCTTCCTAGAAGATATTTGGCTTCCCCTACAAATTGCTCTCCTCCATTTTCAGTCTGCTGGCCTGGCTGAGAGACAAATACCTAAGACCTGTGGGGCTTATAGAAATTCTGGTGGCATACCACAGCCTGGTACTGTCTGAGAGTCAATGGTACAACCAAGAAGAGCTAGGGGTTGGGGGAAAGAAAGAATAGATGCCTGAGCCGTATAGCCTGATGGAGGACACCAGAGGGAGAGATCATTCTCCCACCATTTGTTAAAGATGCTATCTTTTTTCATTGTATGGTTTTGGCATCTTTATCACCTGAAAAACTATAATTAATAAAAAAGTTAAAAATAGAATAAAACATAGAAAGTTGATTGTGTAAGCGATACTGATGACAACCCTTGTTAAATGTTTAGGAACTATCTGTCATAAAATATAATTACTAAAATTTGGGATTAGAGCTTTACTAAGCAAACAGAGATTTAAAGATACTTCTGTTTCTCAGATTTCACATTACATAGTGTTCACCACTAGTTTAAGAATTTTTTAGGGGGGCAGAGCCAAGATGGCGACTAGCACACACAGTTTCTGAGCAGTGGAATATATAAACTTCTGCGTTGGTGAATGGAAGGACCTCTAACCCAGGAAAACAACTGTGAGGCTTTCTAAACAACAGGGAACATGGCAGAAGGTGAAAACTTTGGTCTCGGGTCACCTGGGGACTTGTTTGGGGAAGGAGAGAAATGATCCTTTGATCTCGCAGCACTCCCCTCCCCCAGACCTCCCTCCTCCTCTGCACAGTGGACTTTTCAGTGAAGACCTAACTGCCTGGGGTATACAGGCACTGAAGCGGAGCTCCAAGCCCTTTAGCGGCAGGCAAAGGCCACCAGTACCTGTCCCGAAGTCCCAGATTCTCGCAGCGGCTGCACCATCCTCCCAGGGCCAGAGTCTGATAGACGCCATACTAGCTCTGCAGGATCACCATCACTGACAGTACAGCCCGCCCAATCCCACAGTGACAGAGAATATGCTATATACTCACCAAAACCAGACAAAAACGTCATATAACCTAGACACACGAGGCTCTGGGCCTCCCAAGCTTGCAGAGCACAGTGAAGAGACCCCAGGACTTCCCAGAATGCATCTGGACTAGCGACCCAGTCTCCAGTTACAGCGGGATGTGGTGGCGGAGCAGCACTGAACTGGCAGGGCACCACAGCCCTAAAGTTTAAGACTAACCAGGGCCAAACCAGAGAACAGAGAGCCTGATTACCCCATCTCTGCTGAAGGGACCACCCTGAAATCTCCAGCTGCAGCAAGACCTCAGAACTTGACATTGACAGCAGCACAGAACTGGCAGAGCATATCAAAGATGCAGGGCCAAACCAGAGAGCAGAGAGCCTGGATATCACGATCTCTGCCAAGAGACCTGCCTGTAAATGAGTGCACCCTTGAGAATCTGCAGTTCCCCAGATCCTGGGTCCTTCTAAATCAGAAGCCAGGCATCGAACCACCCTACCACCCACATACCCACTTTGGGAAACAGAGAGGCACTAGGGACATTGAAGTTCCTGCCCTGTGGGCCTGATTGAGGAGTTAAGGCAGTTAATGCCAGAAATTGCATTGCCATAATCATTAGTGCCTGCGACATATACAGTGCAGAGCCCCTCGCACACACTCAAGGGTTCAACATTAGCCATCACTCTGTCCCTCGAGAAACATGTCCACGCACACTTACACACACAGACACACACGCGCACGCACACACATATGCTTGCATTTGCCCCGTTTGCGCCTGCGTACTTTCCTCCCACAGGTACAGCTAGTCCTCAGCACACGCTGAGAGTGGTTACCTTCCTGAAGAACTCTCCAGATACCAGAGAGAGATAGCACCAGTCTGATCTGCAGAATCCAAAAACAAACAGGGAAGGTTTCAGATAAGCCAATGGCCAGGGGTAGGCGAAAGAACACTTCCAACATACATCAGGACATCATGACTTCACCAGCAAACCCCAAAATCGATGGATACTCCAATTCAGCAGAAGCACAGGAAAATGATTTTAAAGCCATGCTTGCCCAATTATTTGAGGCTCATAAGGAGGAAATGAACAAGTCTTTCAAAGAGATGGCCAGTCAATTGGAGGCAAAGAAAGAAGAAATAGACAATATCCTTAAAGAAACACAGGCAAACATAGCCAAACAAATAGATACACAAGTAGAGGAAAAATTAGTGGCATATAAGAAGGAAATGAAAAAAGAAATAGAGGCCATTGTAGAGAGACAGGAATCCAAATTCAAAGACATGAAAGAAATGGTGCAAGGTATGAAAACAGAATTAGAATCAATAAAGAAAACACAAAATGAGAAAACCCTTGAGCTGGAGAACTTGGAGAAAAGATCAGGAACCACAAAAGTAAGCATCACCAACAGAATACAAGAGATGGAAGAGAGAATCTCTGGAGCTGAAGACACACTTGCAGAAATGGATACTGCTCTCAAAGAAAAAGTAAAATCAGAAAAGTTCCAATCACAAAATATCCAAGAAATCAAGGATGCTATGAAAAGACAAAAATCTAAGAATAATAGGAATTCATGAAAAAGAAGACTCCAGACTCCAAGGTCCAGAAAATATTTTCAAGAAAATCATAGAAGAAAATTTTCCCAACTTAAAGAAAGAGATGTCCATAAATATACAAGAGGCCTACAGAACTCCAAATAGACTAGACCAGAAAAGAAACACATCACGTCACATCATAGTCAAAACACTAAATCTACAGAGCAAAGAAAAGATATTAAAAGCAGCAAGGGAAAAAGGCCAAGTAACATATGAAGGTAGACCTATCAGAATCACACCGGACTTCTCATCAGAAACTATGAAAGCCAGAAGGGCCTGGGCAAGTATCATGGAGACTCTAAGAGATCAAAAATGTCAACCCAGACTACTATACCCTGCAAAGCTTTCAATCAACATAGATGGAGAAAACAAAATATTCCATGACAAAACTAAATTTACACAATATCTACACAGCAAACCATCCCTACAGAAGATACTAGAAGAAAAACTCCAATCCAATGAAAACAAATTCACCCAAGAAAACAGGGCATACAGATAATATCCCAACAAAAATGAAAAGAAAACAAGCAATGAAACAAGGTTAGATCACCGACTCCATTATAAAAGGAACTAACATGCATTGGTCACTATTATCTATCAATATCAATGGACTCAACTCACCAATAAAAAGACACAGGCTAACAGAATGGTTAAGGAAACAGGATCCAACATTCTGTTGCATCCAAGAAACACACCTATGCAACAAAGATAAACACTACCTCAGAGTAAAGGGCTGGAAAACTGTTTTTCAAGCAAATGGTTCCAGGAAACAAGCTGGAGTAGCCATCCTAATATCTAATAAAATAGACTTTCAACCAAAGTTAATCAAAAAAGATAGGGAGGGCCACTATATTCTCATCAAAGGAAAAATCCACCAAGAGGACATCACAATCTTGAATATCTATGCCCCAAATACAAAAGCACCGATATTCGTAAATGAAACATTATTAAAGCTTAAATCATACATTGATCCTAATACCTTAATAGTGGGAGACTTCAACACTCCACTCTCACCAAGGGACAGATCAACTAGACAGACACCAAATAGGGAAATAAAAGCACTCACAGAATCCCTAAATCAAATGGACCTAATAGACGTCTACAGATCGTTTCACCCAAACTCAAAAGAGTACATCTTCTTTTCAGCACAGCATGGAACCTTTTCCAAAATAGACCATATAGTGGGTCACAAAGCAAGCCTCAACAGATACAAAAGGATTGAAATAATCCCTTGTATACTATCTGACCACCATGGACTAAAGCTAGACATCAACAACAACAGAAACAACAAAAAGCCGACACGCACATGGAAACTGAACAACTTACTACTCAATGACAGCTGGGTTAAGGAAGAAATAAAGAAAGAAATTAAAGACTTCCTAGAATTCAATGAAAAGGAAGGCACAACATACCCAAATTTATGGGACACATTGAAAGCAGTGCTCAGAGGAAAATTTATAGCACTAAGTGCCTGCAAGAAGAAATTCATAACGTCGCATACAAACAACTTCATGGCCCAACTGAAAACCCTAGAAAAAAAAAGAAGCAGATACACCCAAGAGGAGCAGACGGATGGAAATAATCAAACTAAGGGCTGAAATCAATCAACTAGAAACAAATAAAACTATCCAAAGAATCAATGAAACAAAAAGCTGGTTCTTTGAGAAAATCAACAAGATAGACAAACCCTTAGCCAAACTAACTAAAAAGCAGAGAGAAACTATCCAGATCAGCAAAATCAGAAATGAAAATGGGGACATAACCACAGACACCGAGGAAATCCAAATAATTATTAGGTCATACTACAAAAGCCTATATGCCACAAAATTTGAAAATCTAAATGAAATGGATAATTTTCTTGAAAGATTCCATCTACCAAAACTAAGTCAAGATCAGGTAGAAAGACTGAATAGCCCTATATCTCCCAAGGAAATCGAAGCAGTCATTAACAGTCTCCCCTCCAAAAAAAGCACTGGACCAGATGGCTTCAGCACAGAATTCTACAAGACCTTCAAAGAAGTGCTAACTCCAATTCTCCTCAAGCTATTCCACAAAATAGAAACAGAAGGAACACTACCAGACTCATTCTATGAAGCCACAGTCACCTTAATACCTAAACCACACAAAGACCCAACAAAAGAAGAGAACTTCAGGCCTATCTCTCTTATGAACATTGACGCAAAAATACTCAATAAAATACTTGCAAACCGAATCCAAGAACATATCAAAGATATCATCCACCATGACCAAGTAGGCTTCATCCCAGGCATGCAAGGGTGGTTCAACATACGGAAATCCATCAATGTAATCCACTACATAAACAAACTGAAGGAGAAAAACCACATGATCATATCCTTAGATGCGGAAAAAGCATTTGACAAAGCCCAACACCCATTCATGTTTAAAGTCTTGGAGAGATCAGGGATACAAGGCACATACCTAAAGATAGTAAAGGCAATATACAGCAAGCCTATAGCTAACATCAAACTCAATGGAGAGAAACTTAAATCAATCCCACTGAAATCAGGGACAAGACAAGGCTGTCCATTGTCCTCATATCTCTTCAACATAGTACTTGAAGTCCTAGCCAGTGCAATAAGACAACTAAAGGAGATCAAGGGGATACAAATCAGAAAGGAAGAGGTCAAAGTGTCACTATTTGCAGATGATATGAGAGTAGACATGAGCGACCCCAAAAATTCAACCAGAGAACTCCTTCAGCTGATAAACACCTTCAGCAATGTGGCAGGATACAAAATCAACTCAAAAAAATCAGAAGCCCTCCTATATACCAAAGACAAAAAGGCTGAGAAAGAAATTAGGGAAACAACACCCTTCACAATAGCCACTAATAACATAAAGTACCTTGGTGTGACTCTAACCAAGCAAGTGAAAGACCTGTTTGAGAAAAACTTCAAGTCTCTGAAGAAAGAAATCGAAGAAGATATCAGAAGGAGGAAAGGTCTCCTGTGCTCATGGATTGGTAGGATTAACATTGTGAAAATGGCCATACTGCCAAAAGCAATCTACAGATTCAATGCAATTCCCATCAAAATACCAACTCAATTCTTTACAGACCTTGAAAAAAAGATTCTCAGCTTCATATGGAGAAACAAAAAACCCAGAATCTCCAAAACGATCCTGTACAACAACAGATCAGCTGGAGGTATCTCCATCCCTGATCTCAAGCTGTACTACAGGGCAACAGTAATAAAAACTGCATGGTATTGACATAGAAACAGAAAGGAGGATCAATGGAAACACATAGAAGACCCAGAAATAAATCCACACACCTATGAATACTCGATATTTGACAAAGAAGCCAAATCCATTCAATGGAAAAAAGACAGCATCTTCAACAAATGGTGCTGGACCAACTGGATGTCTACATGCAGAAAAATGAAAATAGATCCATATTTATCACCCTGCACAAAACTAAAGTCAAAGTGGATCAAGGACCTCAACATAAAACCAGATACCCTAAATCAATTGGAAAAAAAAGTGGGGAACAGCCTAGAACTAATTGGCACAGGAGACAACTTCCTGAATAGAACACCAACAGCACAGGCTCTAAGAGCAACAATCAATAAATGGGACCTCATGAAACTGAAAAGTTTCTGTAAAGCAAAGGATACCATCATCAAAACAAAACGACTGCCTACAGATTGGGAAAGAATCTTCACTAACCCTTTATCTGACAGAGGACTAATATCCAGTATATACAAAGAACTAAAGAAGCTGAAAAGCAGCAAACCAAGTAATCCAATTAAAAAATGGGGAACAGAGCTAAACAGAGAATTCTCGACAGAGGAGTATCGAATGGAAGAAAAACACTTAAAGAAATGCTCAATGTCATTGGCCATCAGGGAAATGCAAATCAAAACAACCCTGAGATATCACCTTACACCCATCAGAATGGCCAAGATGAAAAACTCAAGTGATAACACATGCTGGAGAGGTTGTGGAGAAAGGGGAACCCTCCTCCACTGCTGGTGGGAATGTAAACTGGTACAACCACTCTGGAAAGCTATCTGGCGCTTTCTAAGACAATTAGGAATAGTGCTTCCTCAAGACACAGCTATACCACTGCTAGGTACATACCGAAAGTTCGTTCAAGTACACAAAAGGGATACTTGCTCAACCATGTTTATAGCAGCTTTATTTGTAATAGCCAGAACCTGGAAACAACCCAGATGTCCATCAATGGAGGAATGGGTACAGAAATCGTGGTATTTTTACACAATGGAATACTACTCAGCAATCAAAAAGGAGGAAATCATGAAATTTGCAGGCAAATGGTGGGATCTAGAAAAGATCATTCTGAGTGAAATATCCCAGAAGGAGAAAGACAAACATGGGATATACTCACTTATATAGACCTATAAGATATGATAAACATAATGAAATCTATACACCTAAAAAAGATAATCAAGAGAGCGGACATGGGGTAAGATGATCAATCCTCGTTTAGAAAGACAGATGGGATGTGCATTGAACGTATGACAGGAGTCTACTGAGCGCATCTGAAAGACTCTAACTAACTAGCAGTGTTTTCAAAGCAAAGACTCATGACCAAACCTTTGGCAGAGTACAGGGAATCATAAGAAAGAAGGGGAGTTAGTCTGATGGGGAAAGGATAGGAGCTCCACAAGGACCAAATATATCTGGGCACAGGGTCTTTTCTGAGACTGACATTCAACCAAGGACCATGTATGGATATAACCTAGAACCTCCACTCAGATGTAGCCTGTGGTAGCTCAGTAACCAATTGATTTCCCAAAGTGAGGGGAACAAGGACTATTTCTAACAGGAACTCAATGACTGGCTCTTTGGTCTCCCCACCCCCGAAAGGAAGAGCAGTCCGGTTAGGCCACAGAGGAGGACTTTGCAGCCAGTCCTGAAGATACCTGATAAAACAGGATCAGATGATTGGGGAGGAGGTCCCCCCTATCAGTGGACTTGGAAATGGGCACGGTGGAGATGAGGGAGGGAGGGAGGAACTGGGAGAGAATGAGGGATCGGGACACGGCTGGGATACAGAGTTAATAAAATGTAACTGATAAAAAAATAATAAAAAAAGTTGTCCCATGCTGGATCTATATTCCAAGCAGAAAAACTACTTTTATAATCATGCCAAATGGCCTGAGCTGCAGGCTCAGTGGGTAACATATGTACTGTGCTTGCTTGAGGATCTGAGTTTGGATCTGCAGCTCCAGTGTAAAAGCAAAGAATTGGGAACAAACATCTGTAACACCAGTGCTGGGGTGGAGGTAGGTGAAAACAGATGGATTCCAGGGGCTTTCTGGAGAACTAGCCTAACTTAATTGGTGAGCTCCAAGTTCAGTGAAAGAACGAGTATTAAAAAATAACACTGTGGGTAGGGTAGAGAGAAGGTTCAGTGTTTAAGAGCTTGTGCTGCTCTTGCAGACGACCTCTGTTCAACTTCCAACACCCTCATCAGATAGCTCACAACTGTCTGTAACTACAGCTCGAGGGGATTTGATACCTCAAGCTCTGACAGCATAAGAACACATGCATAAGTACATTTGCAGTCCCATTCCCAGAAACACACACACACTTAAAATAGCAAAAATTCAGCCACTTTATTAAAAAAAAAAAAAAAACAATAGAGTGGAGAGTGATCAAGAGAAAACTGACTTCCAGCTTCCACTGGAGTATCCACACATACATCAATGCAACACACAGGCATACGCACACATCAAAACGAGCAATCCAGTGCTGAGAATGTAACTCAGTTACTAGATTGCTTGCCTTTGATGCAAGCAGGCCCTGAGTGTGTCCCCCAGAACTTCATAAACCAACTGTAGAGACAGTGACCTGTAATCTCAGCACTCAGGAAAAAGAAGCAGAAAATCAGAAGTTCAGACTCATCCTCACGCTCTGTCATGAAGAGACGGGGCATTCTACATGGGTAATATGCTCTCTATCCACCTCCCTGAGGCCAGGTATTTGCCTTGTGAATGGAGCTATTAACTATTACCATGTGGTCAGGGAGCATGTCCAGCTTAGTCCAATGGAAGGGAACCGTTTTCCCTCTATATTTAGAAATGCACCAACTGTATCTTGCATAGATACTCTGTAAACATCTGGTTCCCTCATGACATCCTGTTCACTTTAATATCTGCATGCTTTGAGGTAATTTTGTGCCCTTTCATTTTCTGCTATTGCCTATGGATCTAACATTCTTTTTCTTTTAAAATTTGATTTATACATTTATTTAGTTGTTATTTTACGGCAGAGCCTCACATAGCATAAGCTGGCCTCAATCGTACTCTGTAGCCCAAAATAACCTTGAACTTTTGATTGCCCCTGCCTTTACCACCCAAGTTCTGAGAATACATGTATGCTTTAACATGCCCGCCCTATTTACCTGTTTTCTTCGTTTATCTCACCAGAACATTTACCACTTTCATTCTTTGTCCAAGCAACCAATTTCTTACTTTTTGCTTGTTGGTTGACACAGAGTTTCACTCTGTTTCCCAGGACCCCCAGCAATCCTCCTGTGTCAGCCTGCCCAGTACTGGGGTTCCAAGCAGGAGCCACCATCCCAGGTTTAAACAACCAGCATGTGCTTGTGTCCCTTAGGGTTTGAACTCGTCTCCACGCTCAGCAATAGTACTCTCCTCACTTCCTCTTCACTCTTCCTCTCAGGCTAGCCTTAAATCATAATGCAAACTGAGACTGGCCTTGAATTCCTGATCCTCCAGCCTCTACCACCCAAGTACTGGTACTATAGGCATGTGCCACCAGAACTGACTCTGTCTTCAGACACTTACAGATTTTTTAAGAAAAATGAAAACCATGCACACATATTTGCAATATCAACCTCAACTTCCAGGAAATATTTTCCATAAGGGTAGTACATTCTCATTTACAATGTACTCATGACTTTGTGCTGAAAACTCAGAAAAATTTTGAACTTGGGTAAAATAGCTCAAAAAAATTTGTCAATTTCAGAACTACTCACACTTAGATGTGGAGGTGTTATGGGGGATATACCAGAGAAGACTACTTGGAAATGGGCTCAAGCCATCAGAAAGTCTTTCTTAGGTTGAAAGAAGGCATTGTCTTCCCTAGAACATGAGATATCCATTGTTGTGGGCCACTAAACAATGAGCTGGGTATTGAACCCAGGTCCTGTATATGAACAAGGGCTTTTGTAAAATGTTTTCTTTTTTTTTTTTTTTTTTTTTTTTTTTTTTTTGAGATAGGGTTTCCCTCTGTCCTTAGCTGCCTGGCCTCAGTTTGTAGACGATGCTGGCCTTGAACTCACAGAGACCTGCCTGCCTCCCTGAGTGCTGGTATTACAGGCATGGGCCACCATTCCCATCACATAGTGAATTTTAACTGTCAGGGAGCATGGTTTTACTAGGGAACCCAGTTAAAGACAGAGCTACCATAGGCTACATCTGGGCAGGGTTTCTAGGTTATATCCATGCACAGTAATTGGTTGGAGTATCAGTCTCAGAAAAGACCAATGTGTCCAAATTTTTTTGGTTCTGATGCTCTCCTTGTGGAGGCCCTGTATTTCATTTTCATCTTCTTTCATAATATTCCCTGCACTCTGCCCAAATTCTCTGACAGGAACTCAGTGGCTTGCTCTCTGATCAACACACAGAGAGGGCTGAGCAGCCAAACCAGGTCACAGAGGAAAACAAGGCAGCCAGTCCTGATGAGAAGTGGTAGGTTAGAGTCAGATATGAGGGGAGGAGGACCTCCCCTATCAGTGGCCAGGGGGAGGAGGGTGGGATTTGAGGGAAATAGGGAGAGGGCTACACCTGTAATACAAAGAATAAATTGTAATAAAAAATAAATACACTTTTAAAAAAATCGAAGCACAGTTTTAATGTTTTGCAAGTGGTCACCTGGGCTCCTAGATTGACCCCATACATTAGCCTTAGCTTTCCCTGTAGCTGGAACTAATTGGCTATACTAGTGCCCTTTATGTGGCACAAGTAATTATTATTTTTTTTACAAAACACTCTTAAATTAGATTTTCTTTACAAGTAGGAGGTTTTCCTTGCATTAGTGTCTGTGCATCACCTGTCTGCCTGGTGCTTTTAGAGCTTTGAAGTTGGTATTGTCTTCCCTGGAACTAGAGTTATTGGTAGTTGTGAACGACTGTATGGCTAATGCAAATTGAACCCAAGATTTTATAAGAACAAGTAATTTTTAAAATGTTTTATTTTATATTTAAGACAGGCTTTCTCTGTACCCTAGCCTCTCCTTGGCACACATGTAGACTAGGCTGTCTTGGAACTCACAGAGATATGTTTGCTGTTGGTTTATTGACTGCTGGGGATACAGGCAAAGGCCACCATGCACAGACCCACATTGAATTTCTATTTTTTAGGATGAAGCTTTTACTTTATTTTGCAGGTGGGATCATGGGTTCCCAGACAAAAGGTAGATTTAAATAGCTGGAACTAGAGAGGCATTACAGAATCTTTTGTGTCTGGCTCAAGACCCTTTATTAAGTGTAATTGTTTTATTTGCTTTGCATATAAGGGATTTTGATTTTGTTTCTGCCAGTGCACAGTGAGTGTGCATGGTAACTGATTTTGGAAGGCTGCATGGAATCCCTGAAACTGAAGTTACGAGTGGTTGTGAGCCAGTGTATGGCTGTTGGGAATTGAAGCCAGTTTCTCTAAAACAACAGGTCTATTTCAAGGATTATTTTTTCTGATTAGACTTTTTGATACAGGGATTCTCTGTAGGCTTGGATGACCTATGCTCACTTTATAAACCAGATTGGCCTTGAACTCACATGAGTCTGCCTTCCTGTTCCTCCCCCACATGCTGGGATTATAGGTAGCAGCCACCATGGACAGCCTAACTTTCATATTTGGTTTGTAAAGAAACAAGATTTTACTCTGTTGTCCATGTGAGCTCCTGGGATCCCAGACACAAGAGATGCATTGCTTTGAGCTTGTGCTGTCTCTGAAAATGAGGAGGCACATACATCATTGTCCTTTGTGTCTGGCTCAAGGCCTTTTTTTTTTTTTTAGATGATAACACTTTTATTTACATTTGTGTTACAAGTATGAAGTTTTGCTTGGCTTTGTGTCAGTATCTTATGAGTGTGCCTACTGTGTTTAGAGTTTGGCAGAAGGCATTGTCTTCCCTGGAAGTGCAGTTACTGGTAGTTGTGAGCCACTAGATGGGTGCTGGCAATTGAACTCAGGTCCTTATAAGAACAAGTGACTTGGGGCTGGAGAGATGGCTCAGAGTTGAAGAGCACTACTTGCTCTTCCCGAGGTCCTGAGCTTGAAGAGTTTAAGTTAGCCTGAATATAACTCCATTTTGAAATAAAGATCTTGACTGGAAACTGAATTTAGGTACCTCGAAATATCACAGGATGTACACCTGGCAGAAAACAAAGTTAACTCTCCCAGCAACAGCCTCCAGGAAATATAATAGAATAGATGCTTCATAGAAAATAGAGACAAACTCCCTGGGAATAATCAATGGGAATCAGTTGAGAATAGGGTGGGAAAATTCTCTCCAATGTTTCAGATGTGGTTTAGAAAAATAGCCATTGTGATTATGTGCCTTAGCCATTGTGATTGTGTGCCTCAGAAAAGGTCACCTCGCCCTGCTAAACTTCACCCAATTCTGTAACGCCAAGGCTTGTGCCGCCCCTGCTTGCTGCCATGGAAACCCGCTGCTCCCAGACTTTCCCTTTAAAAATCCTGTTCACTCGGAGTTCGGGGTTCCACTTCTCTATTGCTGCGTCAGTGAGACTTGGGACTCGAGTTCGATTACTCTCATAATAAAGCCCTCTTGCAATTGCATC
Organism: Meriones psammophilus; assembly: GCA_036365155.1. Classification (NCBI taxonomy): domain Eukaryota; kingdom Metazoa; phylum Chordata; class Mammalia; order Rodentia; family Muridae; genus Meriones; species Meriones psammophilus. Next base: position 27,241 of record JAEOAE010002836.1, read on the forward strand.
GAGTCTTTTCCTGGTGGTCTCTGAGGGTCCCATGAACCTGACATAACAAGCTCAGTTCCCTGCAACCAAGGGGTGGCTCTGAAAAATATATAATGAGATCTGGTGCCCTCTAGTGGCTTTCAGTTGTACATGCAGGGAAACCTACTGTGTATGTCAACAAATAAATAAATTTTACAAAAAATAATCATAAAAACAAAACACTGAAGTTAAATAAAACAAACAGTTTACAAAAACTTCACCAGATTTAATTCACTTTATTTTTCTTATATAAAACCCCTTCTGTGGTAGCCATAGCTGGAGTGTGGGTCCTCTGAACAGATTCTCTAGTGTGGGTTTTCACAAGAAGATCAGTGAATTCCTGATAAGGACTCTTGGTGAACACAGAGGTCAGGGGTGAGATGGCCTATTAGATAGTGCCCTGTTGCTTAGGTTTTGTCTACCCTTTCAGCCTTCCTGAGTCTACACTATCTATGCCCCATTCATGGTAATGAAGCAATTTTAGAAGAAGAGACCTTTGCCAATAACCCCATCTATTGGGCTGAAATGCTAAGTCAAAAGGGGTTCCCTGAAATTACTTATTATTTCAGGGACCTGCCTAGCTGGAGCAGCAACTGGACAAAATGCCCATAGAGATGCTAGAAAGAGAGGATTCCAGAGGTTGGTTTAAATACAATAATAGTTCTCTTTCGGTTACTATCCTATAACAACCCTGATGGGACCACTACTCATTTTGATTTTTACTTTGGGTCTGGTATTTCAAATTACTTTATGGCTCTCATGAAGGAATGCTTTGAAGCAATAGAGTAATGGTACTCAGAGCCCATTGTAGAAAATAAATTTGGAGGACACTAAGAGTCATATGTGAAAGACCCAAGATTGGGTCTTCAAATGATAATGGGAAGGGAGAAATGAGAGACAAAAATATTATAAATTAGTTTTTTGGCAGAGAGGAGTTATTGAATTAAAGTTTAAAGCACAAGCCTGAACAAAGGCCAGTCAGGTGGAGACAAGTCCAGCCACCTGTGGAGAGGATCCAGCCTTCCTGCATTCTTTTCCTACTCAGTGGAGTTACAGTTGCTAGGAAACTGGCCCAGATCGACCCCTCCCCTAGGACAGATTAGTGATCAGTTGGTACTAGGGAGGAAAAACAATGCCTTTTGTGTCTGGCTCAAGAACTTTTTTTTTACATTATAACTTTTTTTTTTTTTTAATTTAGATTTCTGTTACATGGATGGAATTTTGTATGCATTTGTGTCTGGGAACCATGTATGTCCCTGGTGTGTGAAGAAGGTATTGTGTTCCCTGGAATTGAACTTGTTTTTTGGTAATTGTGAGCCACTGTATGGGTGATGGCAATTGAACCCAGGTCATCTACAAGAACAAGGGATTTTTAAAATGTTATTTTTTTTTTATTTTGACAGTTTTTCTCTGTGCCCTTGGCGATCCTTGGGTTACTTTGTAGAAAAGGATGCCCTGGAGCTCACTGAGATCTGCCTGCACCTCCCTTCCTGAGTGCTGGGAATACAGGCATGTGTTAACATGCCCTGCCTCACATAGAAATTTTATTTTAGGAAGAAGATTTTGAGTTGTGCAGTTGGGCTCCCACGTTCCCAGACAAAATGCAGCCTTTGGCCTCAGCTTAGTGACTCATACAGACAAGGAAGTAAAAACAGTGCCTTTGTCTCAAATCCTTTTATTTAGATTTTAATTTTTTTAATTTAGATTTGTGTTGCATGTCTGGGGTTTTACTTGCATTTGTGTCTGTGCAGCACGGGTTTGCCTGGTATATGAAGAGGTTGGAAGAAGGCATTGGATTTTCTGCAACAGGACTTACGGGTAGTTGTGAGACACTGTATAGATGGTGGGAAGTGAACCCAAATCCTCTATTTGAACAAAGTCTTGTCTGTTTGTTTATTATTTTGAGACAGGGTTTCTCTGTAGCCTTGACTGTCTTGGTTCACAATTTAGATCAGAGATGTGTTCTGGAACTCACGATGTAGACCAGGCTAGCTTCTAAATTAGAGTTCTGACTTCCTCTACTTTTCAAATCCTTGGTTGAAAGGCTTAAAGGCTTGCACAACTATGCCCTGTCTTGTACTTTTTAAGCTGTTATTTCTAATCAAACAAAAAAACTCCTGGAACAATGGCTAGTGTCCTGAAGCAACTGCATGAGAAGTACATTGATGTCTGCCAGAGAAAGGTATTGTGTAAAAAAGGCTTGTTTGTTTGTTTGTTTGTTTTTCTCATGGATTGCAAAGGGCAGCAGAAAAGATAAAATAACCAATTCTTTTTTCCCTCCTCAGGGTCTAACAAGTTTTGATGCCAGCACCAGAGTTCAGTATTGCTAGATGTTTTGCGGTTGCACCTGCTTTCTCTTCTGTAGGTGACTAAATGTTCTTCTGCCAGAGCTCAGGGTAGTTGGAAGACCAGAGAGATGAAATTTTAAAAACATTCCGGCCGTTCAAGCATGGTAGAAGCCTTCAAGTTCTCCTATAGAGAGATTTATTTTATTTCAGTTTGGGCCAGGTATAGGTTTTCCATATCACTACTGGGGAGGCAGAGGCAGGTGGATCTCTGAGTCATTTGCCAGTCTGGTCTGCAAAGTGAGTTCCAGAAGAACCAGGGTTATGCAGAGATACCCTGTCCCAAAAAAAATAAAATAAAATAAAAATAATAAATAAATAAATAAATAAATAAATAAATAACATAAAAAATAAACGTAAAGACTTTTTTTTTTCCTGTGAACTCAGAAAGTTGCTAGAAACCGGGCATGGTCCAGGCTCCAAAGTTAAAGGTGGGACTATGGCCAGTTCTAGCCAGCCTGGGCTTACAAGGACCAGCTCTTAAAATCTACACAGAGAAGGTGGTTGTTTGAGAGAGTTAGCCACAACATCCGGCTTGAGTACAGCTCTCTATTGAAATGGTGCCCTTCTGTGAGAAGTAGCATCTCAACAGGGATGTCCAATTCTAGAAGCACTGGAGCAGTTATCTCAAGGTCATGGTTAGAAAATTCAGAAATGTCGTTACGGTATTTCCTAGAGGTGGGAGCCCAAAAAGGCGGGAATATGTCCTCTACTCCCATGGTGCCTAGGGGCTTGGCCCTATTAAGGGGCTGCCCTCACACATCCCTTGCGGGCTCGCCAGAGGAGCAGAGAAGTCGGGGTGGCTGGGACCTGCGCCAGACATGCACACAAGCAGGTGTGTATACAGTGGGCTAAGGGGGGCAGGTCTCCTTTGAGTGTTGCGGGTTTAAGTAGAGACACCACTTTGTAGTAGCCGGGTTCCGTGTTGGCACTTGGGATCAGGAGGACTGAGATCCGGTAAGACACCTCCCCTTATAGAGAAAAGGGGCATTGGGGGTCGGGATCGGGACCGAGGCTGTCAGCAACCATGCAGAAGGCCCTGGGATGGATACAGGCACTGCAGAATAGAACAAACGGCCAGGATTCTAATGGGGTTAGGGGTGGAACATGGATGTCACAGAGGACTATAGAAACAGAGGGGGGTGATGGCTAGGAGAAGGGAGCAGCGGGGAACATGGCAGCTGTGAAGCCTGAACCCAGGGAATGGCGGCTTAGAAGGTTCCAATGTTTGGCCGTTACCAGGGACACCAGGGGTCTTCATGCAGTGCTGGTCGCCACACAGGCACAGGGCACGGGTAGGGTAGTAGTAAGAGGAGGTTGGGTCCAGGACAGGAGACAAGGGTGGGCAGGGGACTAGCCCTCGGCCAAGGCTTCATGGGCTGTGGGAGAATGATCTGCAAGTCTGTGGGATGTTCCAAGAGGGTAGGAGAAGGTGGCTCTGCTGGGAGGACTAGCTAGTAACCTGGGGCTTAGTATTGCTAAAAAGGGGGACTTGTGTGGCCGAGGGGAGACTAATGGCCACCATGGGCAAGATATTAGTTTATGGCCCAGCAGGAGGGATGGGTTCTCAAAGCCTGATTGGTGGAAGCGCCTATACTCCAAAAAGACAAAGCTCCAGTTTTATTTCTAGAAGATGCCAGGATCATGAGACAGTACTTGAAGGGGACAGGGGTGGGAAGGGATGACAGGCTGAGCATGTTGGTCAGGAGAATAGGTGGTGGGGCATGAGGACAGGACAGTGGTGGGACAGGGCAGAGCCAGGCAGGGTAGGTGGGAGAATAAGGTGGGGCATGGCTCATGGGGAGGGGTGGCCTGAGGTGGGAAATATCACTGGACTCTTGTGAGAGCCCCTGGCTGAGCAGCCAATGGGAACATGAGGGGTCTTTTTCTTAGTGGAAGGAGCTGGTAAGGCCAAGAGCCTCCTGAGTTGAGGCCTGGTGTACCTCATTCCAAAGGACTGGGCCAGACTAGACCATCAATCCTGGCAGCTGGAACTGCAGGGAGATTTTGGCTCTGGGTACAAGGCTGGGAGAGCAGCTTTCAGGAAAATAGGGGTTGAACAATTTATAATTAAACACTAACGATGTCGACAGAAAGCTGGAGGATAAATTGAGGGCTGTGCTTGTCTTTAAACCTCACTAATATGACACAGTAGATAAAGGGTCCAGTACATGCTTTTGGCTATATATATATATATATATATATATATATATATATATATATATATATATATATGTGTGTGTGTGTGTGTGTAAATGTGTTATATATATATATATATATATATATATATATATATATATATATATATTTGATAAATTTTCTGTTATAACTCAGGCTTAGAACTCAGTCTATAGACCAGGCTGTCCTCGAAATCAGAGATTGGCCTGCCTCTGCCTTCTTATTCATTCATCCTGAGTTCTGGGATTAATGTTGTAAACTACTACTGGCCATATTGTTTTGTGAAACTAAGACTTATTTTGTAGCCGTGACCTTGGGATCTCTCTGCTTTTACCTTCTCTGTATTGGGGTTTCAGGTCTGAAACACTATTCCCTACTTTCTCAGTTAATTTAAAAAACATAGGGTACATTTGTTTATTTTTTGTGTTTGGACATGCAAGTGCCATGGTAGGTGTATAGAGATCAGAGATTAGACAACTTGCAGCAAATGGTTTTCTCCTATTACTGTGTAGGTCCCTGGGATCAAATTCAGATTGTTAGGTTTACTGGCAAACACATCTTACTGATAAGCCATTTCAACTGTATTGACATTGGTTAGTCTTAAATATGAATTATAAAGAACCAAGAATATTAGGTTCTAGAATTCCACACCCCTATACATCTCCATTAATAGGCAGAAGCTTATAATTATATGAAGCACACAATACCTTATTAAGTATGAGTAATTTCTAGAAATTCCAACTTTTGAAATTCATGACTATTGTTATATGACTTCCATTCCATTCCTGATAGCACATAGCTCCTATCAAGACATATATCTATATATATGCACTTGTATATGTAGACATATATAGACAGACAGAATTAAAAATAAAAATTGAGAAATAAAAATAAAAGACAAGTACATATAGGGGCTGAGATGTAGCTCATTTGGTAGAGTATTTGAATAGCCTGCATCAAACTTGGCTCAGACACCAACAAGGCATTAATCAATGGCAGACACACTGCTGTGAATCCCAGCCCTCAAGTGGGAGAGTTGGGACAGTAAAAACTTCAAGGTCAACTTCCACTACATTGGGGTTTAAAGCCAGCCCAGAATCTCAGACAATATTCTTAGTTTTGAGGTAGGCTCTTTCTACTGAGACCAAACAGGACACACATTAGGACCTAAAGCTACTTCTGACCTTGCATTTTGGAAACTGGTTGTTCCCTCATTTATTTGAGAATGTTGATATCTTATTGCCTGTGTTGTTGGTAGGCCTCAGTTTAAATTCCTCTCTTTTTTTTTTTCCAGTTACGTTATTAACATGGATATAAGCGGGAACAATGAGGAGTTTGAGGAGTGTAAGTAGAGCCTTCTTTTGATTGGAGTGTTCATGTGTTAAATGTCTTTGTAGAGATGACTGATATGAGATTTGGAACACTTGGATTCATCTGGTCCTATGTTTGGCAACCTTCTAGTGTTCTTTCTGGCTTGTTGAAATTTATTTCTCTGCTTTCAAGAGCAGGGGAATATATTCATTTCTTAAATGTGTTCTTTACCCCTTTTTGGTTCCTAGGTCTTTCATTTCCTCTCTATCTTTCATAGGAAACAGATTATTTTGGCTCATACTTCTCTCCCCTCCCATTCTTTCTCTTTCTCTTTTTTGCTAGATAAAGAGTCCAAGGTATTCTAATCAAGTGCTCTACCACTGATCTATGTCACTAGTCTTGGGTAAATGTAAATTTTACTAGCTGTAATTTATAAGCTAGTTTTCTGGAGTAAAAGACATGTGCTACTAGATTTTGTGATGCTTCCTAATGCTTTTTCTTTCTATGATTTAGATAAGTCTACAGTGCCGGAGCAGGAAGAGTGCTGGTAAGTAGGAGAACTGTTGGAACTTGACTTTTCTTTTTTTTTCAACCATTGTTCAGGGCAAGAAGATTTAAGAGTAAACATCACATTTTCTCAACAGCATCATGTTGGATGTCTGACTTTATTACCAGTTTAAAGTATCTGATTGTTGTCTTGGGCCATTGTTTAACTCTTCAGCTGTTGCTTCAGTTTTAGAGAGGTGTATCTGTGTGTTTGTGTGTGTGTGTGTTTGTGTGTGTGTGTGTGTGTGTGTGTGTGTTTGTGTATCTTTTTGTACATGGATTCTTACTCTATATGTCTGGCTATCCTGGAACTCCATGGAGAGCCTAACTTTCATATCCAGTTGATAAAGAAACAAGATTTTACTTTGTTGTCCATGTGGGTTCTTGGGATCCCAGACAAAAGAGATGCATTGCAATGAGCTTCTGCAGTCTCTGGCAATGAGGAGGCACATACATCAGTGTCCTGAAACTCACTCTACAAACCAGACTGAGTTCTAACTCATAGAGATCTGTATGATTCTGACTCCCTAATGTTGGGATTAAAGCTGTGTATCACCATGATTGAATTGTTTTTGGCTTTTTGAGACAGGGTCTCACTATGTAGTCCTGGCTGTCCTGGAACTCATTGTATAGGTAAAGGTTGGCTTAGCACTTGTGGCCTCTGCTTCTTAACTTCTGGAATTCATGCTCAACTAGTTTGTTTTTAAAAACATCTTTGAACTTTCAAGTCTCAATCATTTAGAAAAGAAGTAGACATTTTGCCTGATATGCTCTTTTATGATCCAGGCTGCATCTTGCCTCATGGTGATCTTATATGTGTACTATGATCATATTGACAACCAATATAAATAACTCATCATATAAATATCAGAATGTTTAGCCGAGCTTTAAGAGCTTTCAGAGAGCTGTCCCAGTAAGTTGTGGAATAAGTGATGATCAGGTAGAAATGGAGTGAGACCCAAAAGATAACCATGTGCTAGGAGTTAAGAGAAGCCTTTCCTTTTCCTTTCCTTTCCCTTCCTTCCTTCCTTTCTCTTTTTCTTTCTTTTTTCTTTTCAGACAGAGTCTCTTTCTAGCCCTGGCTTTCCCATAACTCACTACATACACAAAGCTTGTCTCAAACTAACAGAGTTGTGGGATTAAATGCATGTGCCATCATGCCCAACAAGAATATTCTGTTTTTAAAAACATAGATGTCTTTATTTTACATGTAGAAGCATTTGCCTACTTGTATGTATATGTGCTTAGTTCCCATGAACTAGAAGAGGAGTTAGAACCCCTAGAACCAGTTACCACTAGTTATATTCTGCTGTGTGGGTGCTGAGAATCAGACCATGGTCTTCTGCAAGAGCAACCAGTGTCGGGGCTGAAGAGATGGCTTGAAATCTTCCAGAAGAAAAAAGTTTGACTACTAATACCCACATGGTGGCTTACAACTGTCTGTAACTCCAGTCCCAAAGATCTGCTGTCCTCTTATGGACTCCAAATACACTGTATGCACACAGTACTTGCACATTCACATGTGCAAAATTCCTATACACATGAAAAAAAATTAAAAATCATGACCGATGTGGTGATGTACACAGCCTTTTATCCCAGTGCTAGAGAAGCAGAGGCAGCCAGGCCTCTCTGAGTGACAGGCCAGCCTGGCTTATAGGGTGAGTTTTCAGAATAGCCAGAAATGTTATACAGAGAAAACCTGTCTCGAAGGAAAAATAAAATAAAATAGGAAAATCTTTTTCAAAAAGAACAGCAAGTATTCTTACCTGCTGAGCCTTCTCTGCAGCCCCTCTAAGACAATAATTTTGTTTGTATGTGTCTAAGGCAGGTCCTCTCTAAGTAGCTTTGGTTGTCCTGGGCATACTATGTTCAGGCTGGCCTTGAACTCAGAGAGATCTGCCCAGCTCTGCCTCCTGGGTGCTGGAATTGAATGCATGTGACACATACCCAGGCTAGAAAGGTTCTTTAAGGCTAGGGTAGTAAGTAGGAGAACAAGGTTCATCAAATTGGCAGCTAAAAAAAGACAACATGCATGGTAGAAATAGATTAACATTTGTATTTACAGTGGATGCAGAAATATTTTGTAATAAGGATTTAGAGTGGTTTTCTTCCATAGTAAAATTGTTTCATGTCTAGAGATGGATCGCTGGGTTAAAGTACTTGCTACACAAGTCTGATAACTTGATTTTCATCCTCAGAACACATGTAAAGGTTAAAGGAGTCACTTGACTTCACAATGTTGTCCTATAACTTCGACATATATGTTGTGGTGCATGCACAGCTACACACACTATACACCTCCCCTAACAATGATGATTATAAAATATACATCTTACAGGGATGCATGCCTGTAAACCTAGACCTTGGAAGCCTGACGAAAAATTTCTGTGACTTCCAGTATATCTTGGGCTAAAGAGTAGCTGCTGGCTAGCTTCATGGGACATTGACACAGGCTAGAATCATTTTAGAATAGGGAGGTCTCAATTGAGAAAACCCCTCCATAAGATGGGGCAGTATGCAAGCCTGTAGGTTTTTCCTAATTAGTGATTGAAGTGAGGGCCCAGCCTATTGTGGGTGTACTTATCCCTGGACTGGTACTCCTGGGTTCTGTAAGAAAGCAGTCTGAGCATGCCAGTGGGTAAGGAATCTGTGGTTGTGGGTAGCTGGGGGTGAACAACTGGCTGTGATTACCAAGATACTAGCCTAACTAAAGAAAAATCCTTTCCTTTGCTGGGATAATTGATGTTGGACAGCTGGAGCTGAGAAATTAGCAGTAACTAAGAAGAGACCGGCAGTACTGTGGTGATATATTCTGGAAAGTGTTTTCTCAGAATTGGCACACAGAAGTGGTGATCCAGAGACTTTTGTCTGGTTTGTAGCTTGTGCTGACAGCAGAAGCTGGTAGTCTGTAGGAATCACACAATTGATACTGGTTATTTAGTCATGAATGTGTCATGAAGAACAGCTGAGGCTAGGCACTGTGAGACCGAGCTGCATTTCTCAAAGAGAACCCAGGAGAGGCTATTGGTAGGAGTGCAGCCCAGTTTAAGCAAGAGACTCGAGCCATTTGGAGATGCCAGTGTCATGGAACAAGCACCAAGAACAGCGGCAGTCATGGAGCAGAGCCATCCTGATCTTAGGAGATAAGCTGCGCATGCTACAGAGCTGGAAAAGATCATGACTGGATACCAGACATGAGACATTGAGTTACTTGCTCAGTTGGAGTTTGGTTTTGCTTTGTTCAGATTGGGACTTCTGTAACATGCCTCCTTTTGTAAGAGCAGTGGAAAGGTGTATAGAAACATGGAAATGAGGAATAATTGAAAGATTTAACAAATCTAATGAAGGGGAACAGAGTTGGTGTAGGAAACACCCAAAATTTAACAAGTGATCATTCTTATTGTAGAAAGCAGGGGAAATGTCCTGAAGAGAAGAATACTGTGCTCATATTTTCTTGGTTTCTTTTTCTACCTTACAACTTAGCTGTGTGGTGAATGACTCAGGTTCTGACACTGGATCTCCCATTGAAGAAAAGAGGCCTAAGATCTATGAAATAAGCAACAAAGACAAGTATCATTTCTGCTTAGAGAAACAGCTGAGCTCTGAAGCCTTGCCACATGTGGCTGTTTTAGGATCTGCCTCTGCAAACTTTAATTTTGTGATGATTTTGTAGCCAGTGCCCCCTTTTCTTTCTCCATCATGTGCTGGGGTCCCTACACCATGGTTTAATTCCTAACACAACTGCAACTTCCTGTTGCCTTAGATTTGGTTAGAGTTCTATCTGCCTAAAACTCTACTCCTCCCTCTCCCTCTTTTCATCCTTTATGGATAAGAAAGAGGAGAGAGGAAGAAGCATTACTCTACCTTCTTTCCAGCTGGGTGGAGACTGGGGTTAGCAGAGGTTAACAGTGAAAACTGTTAAAGATCTACTATCTACTCCACACCTTATTGTATAAGGCAGCAAAGGCAGCAAGCACCAAAAGTCCATCTGGTCCACAGTGACTAAATAAAGAACTTTTCTAAGCTAGAGAATGTTAACTTGATATAGATGAAATACTGCTTCATTGAAGCAAGTGCGCTTATTCGCCTATGGCCCACAAGGCATCAGATTTGTGTTAAGCAACAACTGAGCAAGTACCTCATGCTGTTTAGACAGTAGGATTTCAAAGTGGGAATCACATTTTCATTGCTAATTCATCATCGGTCACTTCTCTCAGGAAAATACAAAATAGAGGGAAGTATCTAAAACTATGGTTTTTAGCTTTGATTCAAAATATCCAAGCATTCAACTACTTCAGCTTAGTTTGTGTTCAATATCCTGCTGATTTCTGTATGTACAGAGTGGGGAGAAGAAGTATATTTACATATGTCTCTTGAATTTCAGATGATTCCCATGATGAGGACCAAATACTTGAGTATGAAAGAGAACTGCTTCAAAGTATTAATTCCATTCTCAGTTCAGCTGATGATTGTGACCTATGGGATCTTTATGGAACTTCCAACTATCCATCAAGTGAGGCTAAGCCAGAGCCAGAGGAAGAGGCAGAGCTGGATCCAGACCCAGACCTGCAACCTCAGCCAGAGACCGAGCCTCAGGCTGAGCAAAAACACCAACCTGAGCACAAGCCACAGCCAGAGCCAGAGCAGGAGCCCTTGACCGTGTCAGAGGGAGAGCTGCAGGCCGACCTGGAGCCCAGGCCACAGCCTGAGCCCAAGCTGCAGCCAGAGCCAGAACCAGAGACAAAGCCTGAGCCAGAGCCTGAAGGGGAGCTGCACCGAGAGAATGAGCCCCAGCCAGAGCAGGAGGCCAAGCCCCAGTCTGAGCCTGAGAGGCAGACTGAACCTCAGCCAGGGGTATTTGCCGAGGCCCAGCCTGAGCCAGAGACACAGCCCTATACTCAGACAGAGGCTGAGAAAGAGGCCAAACCCCAGCCAGAGCAGGAACCTGAGCATGAGCCCGACCCTGAGGCAGACGCTCAGCCAGAGCTGGAGCCCAAGACCCAACCTAAGCCTATGTCTGAGCCCCAGCTGGAACCCGGGCCAGAGCAGGAACCTGAATGTCAATTTGAGCAAAAAATTACCAACAAGGAGGCTGAGGAGAGGCGGGCTGCATATCTGCTGGCCAAACAAAGGAAAAAGAGAAAAAATAGATTTATATGTATGTCACAGGGTAAGCCACATAGGAAACGCCGTAGGCTACACTCACAGAATGAGCCCAGCCTGCAAGTGCATCTGCAAAGCCTAGGTCTCCTGATGTGCCCATGTCACAGGGCCAACCTGTTCATGCTGCTGAAAACAATGCATTAAGTAAGGGGAGAGGCAAAGGGGCAAGACAACGAAAATGAAGTATCTGCAAGTGGACGTGGGGGCTCCCATGTCCATTTTCCTCATGCCTCAATATGCGTTTACAGTTCAGTTCCCCTGGAGTGCTTTCTTATGAATTCCCTGACCTGATATTCTGGGACATTGCCCATCCTCTCTGGATAATTGTCAATCACTTTATTCAGCCATGAGTTAGAGTGGCTCCACCCTCCTCCAAGTTGTAACATTTTGCTGAATGTTTCCCATCATAAGAGGACTGTTCATGATTTATTCTCTGAGGGTCTAGCCTCATGAGTGCCATGTAACAGGTTTGATTTTAATAAATAAATAAATGATACTCTTGGTGCCTAAGTCTCTGGCTAGAGTTATTGGCACTGTGGGTTCTGGAAGAAGGCAAAAGACAAGGTTTGACTTGCACATTGGGTGAAGGTGCTGCTGAGGACATGTGCTAATACCATACCAATCCTTAGACTATACTAGTCTTAGTTGCTCATGCAACCCTGCCTCCAAGGACCCTCGTCGCAGTTCTCTGTACCTGTGACAGTGTTTACTCAGCTCACTCTGCTGGTGGTTGGTGGTCCTAAATAGAGCAGTATGCAGCCTGCCCACGCATTCTTGATAGGTGCTGCCCTGTGCTAGCCTTTGAGAGCTCTTCTCGAGCTTCCATTTCTCTCAATTGCTTGATGGAATCCATTTCCATTATACAAATCAACTACTAACCTTTCAGCTGATAGTGGACAAAAACTTGAGGGCCTTCCCAGAAGAAACCCCTTGCAACAAACGTTGAAAAATGCAAGCCTGGGTATATGCTGCTCATTTGCATGGGACTTGATTGTATATGTTTTGCATGTTCATCAGTCCAGTGGATACTGGAGACTCCAAGGGGATGAAGGAATTCTGGTTGGACGAAGGTTTCTGACCCTAAGGAGGTATGCACATGATGAGGTCACCTGCTGGTTCCCCTTCTTTCTGTCCTAGCCATCCAGCCAAAGGACCAGGCCTGTGTGCTCTACTCAAATCCTAGCAGTTAACTGCCAGAGTGCTTCCTTCAACCTCACAACAGCTCTGACCTCTGAAGTTTACTTTGTCCTTAAACTCAGGCCAAAGATGGATATGTGGCCCAGGCACTTTTTAGGCTGGACACAGCTGATGGCCATCAGTTTACACTGAAGCAAGCCAACAGAGTTCAATATGATGGCACATTAATCACAGGACTCAGCAGGCAGAGGTAGGGCAATTAGGAGTCCAAGGCTACCTTTGACAAAATCAAGTACAAAGCCAGTTTCATATGCATGGTACTCTTACCTCAAAAAATCAACAAGCAGGACAATTAGAGAGGGGAAGGTAGAGATAGGTGTTCTGATGTGGGATGAGAGAGAGGGTAGTTAAAAATATCGTCAGGGTTTTTCTAATGCTTTGCATGATCACATTTCCACTTGCTTGTAGTTTTAGTATTGTTCTCATAAATCTATAGGGAGCTATCAGAAACAAGTATTGCCTATGCCAAAGGCATGCTAATACTTAAACTAGAAGTCCCATTAAGGTTTTAATATTTCATTTTCCCACATACAATATGAATTTTAATTTTATCACTGGTTTTACTTCCATTCAGGAGTAATGACCTCTTACAAGAGAAAGAATACATTTGAAGAAGCATATTTGTGTGCATATGATAGCATTTTGATTTGTGTTTGTGTGTGTGTGTGTGTGTGTGTGTGTGTGTGTGTCTTTACTGTTTTTGTTTTCTGGTGCTGGGGCTGGAACTGAGGCCTCATGCATACAATACAAGTATTCAACCACTGAACTTCTTCAGTGTGGTGATACTTTTAAGCCTGTATTTTGGGAGAAAAAAAATGGCCTTCTTGGAGGGGGAGGGAAAAAAGTGTGGTGTGTCAGGTGTGGGGCAGGGGAGATCAGCTTAGGTCTGAAAGATGCTCTGTGTCCCTGTGCTGTTTACCTGGCTGATATGATTGAGTCAGCTCATCATGTATCAGCAAGGGATCATCTCTGGAGTCTTCATATTTAAGCTGTTTGCCTATAGGGATGTTTCTCTTGATAATATCCAGGTTGCTTTGCTAGATAGAGACAGACAGAAGAAAGGAGCAGCTGCCTCCCAGTGTCCTTCTCACGACCATTCATCTGAAGGTGACCAGCCAGTTTGAACTTTTACCTCTGTCTTGTACTTCATTGCTCTGGGTGCCTCCTATGGTGCTTCCTATGGTTCCGGTGTAGGCTGCTTGCTGGTCATAGTTTTGAATATATCCAATCTAGGGGTCTTCTTTGTTCTCTTGCTGTGGAGTACACAAGATCTGAGGCAAAGTTTTCTAAGCCTTAAGCCTAGCTTTATCTGATACCCCCTGAGCCCACTTTTGTCCATAGAAGGAAGAAACCTAGCCTTGCCCAGGTGAATTTCTAACAATGCCCACAAAATGATGAATATGCTTGAGCAGTTCCCCAAGAAGTGGACCTCTTCAGGTGCAGCTAAAACACAAACCTGCTTGTCATGGGTAGGAGTTTAGCTCTCAGAATCCTGGTAAGGCAACCCTATGGCTGCCTGTGTATGCTTTTGTGAGAATATGCTGTGTTTGGTGGGGGTAAAATCAAAGGGTTGCTGGGCAGTAGAGCAGAAGAAAACCCATTGTAGTGCTCACAGTTCCTTTTATTGCTCTTTCAAGATCAATTCCTGAACACCTTGATCCCTGAGCACGCCATGCAGCCTCTTGGCTGCTTGATGACATCCAGAGTTCTCATGCTGACTCTGGGCAATATCATGCTCAAAAATGCAATTCAGTACACCTGGGGATGCCTACTGTCACCCATTGCCATAACTACATAATTACCTACAGGATTTTTTATGAATGTATTCTGTGCAAATACAGGTAAGAGCTTTCTCAGACTTTGTCCAATTACTTTTTCATTTTAGCCTTCAGTTGTTGTTTGGTTTTCTTTATATGTTTTTGTGGTGTGGGGAATGGAACCGAGGGCTTCATGTGTGCCAGGCAAACACTGCATTGCACCCTGCCTGAGCAATATCTCCAGCCTTCCTTTTGCTGATTTTCATTTTTGAAAGAGGGTCCCAGCAAGTTTCCCATGCTAGTCTTGAGCTAAATGTATAGCTGAGGCAGGCAGGCCTTGAAGCCTTAAATTTATGATCTTCTTGCCACAGCCTCCCAAGTGGCAGGACCAAGTAGGTCTGTAATAAGTCAATGGACTGCCTGAACCGAGAACTGAATCACACTGTTTCTGTGTCCTGTTTCTCTATTATTTACAAATAGTTGCAAAGGTTGTATACTTGTTCATTTTCAAGGACTTCATCTGGCATGTGTTCCTCATCCCATTTTTAGGCAGTAAAGAGAATATTTGCTTTATGAAAATAGTGGTGGTGAAAACAGATGGTCATTTTAGAAATAGCTTGTGTTTGCAGAATCTGGTAATTGAGTGTGTGTCTTCCCAGTGGCTGTTAAAATATTAATGCACCATGTCCGTAGCAGCTTTATTCATAATAGCAGAAACCTGGAAACAATCCAGATGCCCCTCAGTTGAGGAATGTATACAAAAATCATAGTACATTTATACAATGGAATACTACTCAGCAATTAAAAGCAAGAAAATCATGAAATTTACAGGCAAATGGTGGGAAATAGAAAAGATCATCCTGAGTGAGCTATTCCAGAATCAGAAAGACACACATGGTTTTTATTCACTTATAAGTTGTATTAGACAAAACATAGGATAATCATACTAAAATCTGTACACTTAAAGAAGGTAAGCAAGAAGGAGGACCCTGGGTAAGATGGAAAATATATTCTTTAGACAAAAGAACTTGGAAAGCCACAGAATCGTTGTATAAACACCTATATTTTTTCATGGGCATTAAATTTTCTTAATATTTTCTCTGTCTCCCTTCCGTTACTTACCATTTGCCCCTCCTTATATCTAAAGTATGTACTCATTCTTAAGAACTCACTCACTTTTTTCCCTTTGGCTTACCCTGATATTCTTCTCTGCCTCCTAGTCCAGGCATAGTTTTGCCAAGTGAAGAGCCCTGAGGGGGAGGGGAACTACCTAGATAATGGTGACACTGAATCCCTCCCCAGAGATGCTCCATCCTGAGGATCAATGCTGCTCCCCTCCCAAGCACTGGATTTCCTGTAGAGTCCTGTCCTTGCACAGCTTGGGTCCTGAACACTGACTAGGGCTGGTGAGGGAATGAAGAAATGACAGAAACACAGACACAGAAAAACTGGGATGGAACAGTAGGGAGAGGCCACAGCACTCCGGAATCTCAGCGTGTTTACTACATACACTGAACAAGAAAGCAGGATTTAGGTTACATGGCTGAACAAGGAGGTATGCTTATTTAAATTCAGTAGGCAACGTTTCTAGAGGAGCAGACCTCAGGCTATAAACACCCAGGAGGAGAAAACTATGGAGGACATTTTCCACACACCCATTCCCAACATTAACACTGAATTCCCCAGGGAAGGCCTTGCCATCACTCTGAGCCTATTTCAGGGGGTCTTTACCAGTTTTCTATGAGTCTAAGACTACAGTTCTTGACATGGCTGTGCCCGTGTTGACAACACACATTCACTCAGGGTTTCATAGTCTCCTTATATCTCCACCTTTCTTATTTTTGGATGTTCAGCCTTAATCTTCACACTTAGTGCAGGGGTGGTTCGCTGCAATGGTGACACTAAACTGTAATGATGATAAGAAGGAAGAGCATGACAGCTGCTGTGCCCAACACAAACAGTAGGCTATTTTAACAGGACTGAAGCTGCGAAGCTCACCAAAGAATGCTCTTGCAACAAGAGCAGAGGAACCAATCAGGTCACAAGCCTTTTGCTTTTCTAGGATGTGCTGACAAAACTGAATCACAGCCACTTTATTATAGTGGATCCAAGCACCCAGGAGGCAGGTCCTAAGGAAATCCGAATTATATTTGCTCTTATTTCATGAGTTCCTGTCACACACGAGAGCCAAATATTAAAACCTATCTAAACTACAGGGCTAAAACCTGCCCACAACAGTTGAATGGAGCCCACTGGGACTCTGGATGGTTAGAAAAATGCCCCCCTCCAAAGAGAGGGAATCACTAGTACACACAGTCGTCAAAGGATGTGACAAAGTCACTGAAAAGCATAAGCCCAGCAACTTCTCCTCTGACTGACATGGATACAATTACCAGACAAATCAGAAACAGAGCCACTGGGTCATATGAACCAGGTTGTTAAAAACAAAAGGAAACAAACAAAAACTGGGTAACATTTAAGCCACTGAGATTATTTCCCTTTGGTACATGCCTCTTTCCTATTGGCCACCTTCTTTCCTTCAGTATACTCTCACTTTCCGGGTGCTGAGGCATCAGGCTAGGGACAACCATCTCCTTGCTGTGGGGGTTGCTATCACCCTCTCCCCCACACTGAGCTTGCAGGCCTGGCCTCCACCACCACCGTGCTGATTAATTTTAACCAAATATAACACTTTGAAAGAAGGTAATCCAAAAGCGAAAATGGGAAAACTATTCTTGAATCCCTCAGCTATGTATCCACTCCTCAGCTTTTCTCTCCTTTGTCATTTATTTCCAGGAGTCAAATACACTGCCCCTTCCCTGGAAAGTAAGGGTAGGCCTCCTGAGAACCAATGAAGCTGAAATGCCATCAACCCACTTTCAGAGTTTCTTGAAATCTCCCCCATATCTACCTATGTCTAGGTTCTCTTTGTTCCCCAAATCTCTAAGTGCTAACATACAGCACATTTCTGAATTCTGCTTATCCAAAGGCTTTTACACCTGACAAACTGAAATGTGTGCTCTCTATCTTCTTTATCCTGATCTCTTTCTTATGTTGCTGTTTCCTCCTTTCCCTTTATTATTCTCTCAGGAGTGGTCCTTTGTCTGACTGATCCAAGTCACCTGTAGTCAGTGTCCAGACTTTGTTGTTTTTCAGGGTCTGCTTTGCCATGTTTTGCACAGCTTTAGGGTCTGATTTAACTGGGACATTGAGGGAATGAAGAAACCCCAGGCACACGTAAAAAATCTAAGACAAGGTAGTCTGGGCTCATAGAGAAACCACAGCAGCACTGAGCCCAGTATGTTTCTTATTTGTGGTAGAACAGAGAATCACAGCCACTATATAGAGCTGAACAAGGAAGCAAGGTTATTGTATACAGGTAAACAAGGAGGCAGGGTCTAAGGTACATAGCCAGGTCAAGGGGTCAGCTTTAGCTAACCTTCATAGCTAGTCTCCCTAGGGGTTCAGTTTTCAGGTGATGAACATCCAGAAGGAGAAAGCTATGGTGGACATATCCTATACACATTGTAAACATCCACCAGAGACCAGAGGAAGTCTTTGACATGCTCATGGCTCTAAGACAGTAATCACTGATTTGGCTGTGTCCATGTCAGCGATTTACATTTGCCCAGGACTTCACTTGCTCCCAACATTGAAGAAATATTTTAGTGTCTATGTTAAACCGGCTATATCTGGAGCCATTGGTGTTCCAGAAGCTCTGGCACCAAATGGAGATCACAGGCTCACAGATGGGCAGACTTAGGGAACTTGCAAATATCTCAGAATAGTTCCTGAAAAAAAGAGAGAGAGAGAGAGAGAGAGAGAGAGAGAGAGAGAGAGAGAGATGTGGGAGGACAGTGAGAAGAGAACACAGGGCCTTACATGTACCAGGTAAATGCTCTAACAGCACAGTTGTTGGTATTCTGTTTTCTTTTATTGTGGTTGTTTTTTAAGGCAGTCTCATTCGGGAGATCAGGCTGAGCTCAAATGCACAGAGATTGCCCTGCCTCAGGTTTCCAAGTATTGGAGCTGGAAGCACAAGCCCCTGTGCCTGGTTATTGCCATTTTTAGTTTTGGTTTTTGTTTCTTGAGACAGAGTTCCTCCAAGTAATCCTGTCTGGCCTGAAACTAGATTTATAGAGCAACCTGGCCTCAAATTTATTAGAGTTCCTCCTGCCTCTGCCTCCCAAATGCTGCACCATCATGCCTAGTCCTTGGTTTTTTTGAAACAATGTCTCAAATAGCTCAAGCTGGCCTCAAATTCACAATGGTAGTCAAGGATGTTCCTCAACTCCTGAATGCTGGCATTCTTATTCTTGACTACAATTGTGAAGTAGGACAAAGAATAAATTCAGAAGTGCAGTGGAGGCAAGTACGTTCCCAATGCTGTGACTATCCATTATCAGAACGCTCTCACCTTGAGAAAATAAAATTCTGCATTCATCCAACACTAATTCAATATACTGGACCCAAAGGCTCATGCTTGTGATCCCAACACCAGGAAGAGTTTAGAGCAAGAGAATTACCCAGGCATTTGAGAACAACCCTTTTTACAGTGAGAATTCCATGCCAGATTTTGCTGCTGAGTAATAGCCTCTCTATTACAAAGAAAGAAAGAAAGAAAGAAAAGAAAGAAAGAAAGAAAGAAAGAAAGAAAGAAAGAAAGAGAAAGAAAGAAAGAAAAGAAAGAGAAAGAAATACAATTGCCATATATGGTAGTGTTACAAAGGTGTAATTTTAATTTTAATATTTTTATTATTTTTTTTATTTGTCATTTTTGGTTTTTTTTTTTTTACTAATTACACTTTATTCACTTTGTATCCCCCCATATGCCTCTCTTTCCAGCCCTTCCAATCCCACCCTCCCTCCCCGTTCTTCACGCATTCCCCTCCCGAAGTCCATTGATAGAGGAGGTCCTCCTCTCCTTCCTTCTGATCTTAGTCTATCATATCCCATCGGGAGTGGCTCCATTGTCATCTTCTGTGTCCTGTAAGGCTGCTCCCAGGTGAGGAGAAAGTGATCAAAGAGCAGGCCAATTAGATTATGTCAGAAGCAGTCCCTCTTCCTATTACTATGGAACCCACTTGGACACTAAACTGCCATGGGTTACATCTGTGCAGGGGTTCTCGGTTATCTCCATACCTGGTACTTGGTTGGAGTATGAGTCTCTGGGAAGTTCCCTGTGTTCAAATTTTCTGGTTCTGTTGCTCTCCTTGTGGGGTTCCTGTCCTCTCCAGCTCTTACTATTTCCCACATCTTACATAAGATTCCACGTACTCTGCTCAGCAGTTGGCCATAAGTCTCAGAGTCTGCTTTGATAGTCTGCAGGGCAGAGGCATTCAGAAACCCTCTGTGGCAGGTTCCTAGGTTATTTCCCGTTTTCTTCTTCTTCTTATGTTCATCCTCTTTGCCTTTTGGGATGGGGATTGAGCATTTTATTTAGGGTCCACTCTCTTGCTTAGTTTCTTTAGATGTACAGTTTTCAGTAGGTTTATCCTATGTTATGTCTATATGAGTGAATATATACAGTGTGTGTCTCTTCTGTTTCTGGGACAGCTCACTCAGAATGATCCTTTCTAGGTCCCACCATTTACCTGCAAATTTCATGATTTCCTTATTTTTCATTGCTGAGTAATACTCCATTGTGCAGATGTA
>JAEOAE010002825.1:0-87306 GCA_036365155.1 Meriones psammophilus
TAGTCTTATATCACTTTTCAGTGTTTCTGTTATAATAATTGAACAGGCGACACATGTGTGAATTAGTTTACAAAGTTGAGCTTTGCGTTTCTGTTCTTCGATGGACACTTGTTTCTGTGCTGTACAGTGCGAGATAACACTTTTCAGTGTTCCTATATTCCTAATGGAGCAAGCGACACACATGTGATTCCGTTTAAAGGTAGTGCTTTGCTCTTCTATTTTTTTGTTGGAAACTTATTCCTGTACTGTACAGTGCGACATATCACATTTCAGTTTTCCTATATTCCTAATTGAGCAAGCGACACACATGTGATTTTGTTTTCAAAGTAGTGGTTTGCGTTTCTGTTCTACTGTTGGAAACTTGTTTCTGTGCTGTACAGTGTGATATATCACTTTTTAGTTTTCCTATTATAATAATTGAAAGGGCAACATGTATGTGAATTAGTTAACAAAGTTGTGCTTTGCGTTTCTGTTCTTTCGATGGAAACTTGTTTCTGTGCCGTCCAGTGTGAGATAACACTTTTCAGTTTTCCTATATTCCTAATGGAGCAAGCGACACACATGTGATTCCGTTTAAATGTAGTGCTTTGCTCTTCTGTTTTTTTGTTGGAAACTTGTTCCTGTACTGTACAGTGCGATATATTACTTTTCAGTTTTCCTATATTCCTAATTGAAGTGAGCGACACACATGTGATTTAGTTCACAAAATAGTGCTTTGTTTTTCTGTTCTTCTGTTGGAAACTTGTTTCTGTGCTGTACAGTGGGATATATCACTTTTCAGTTTTCCTGTTATAATAATTGAGCAGGCGTCACCTATGTGAATTAGTTTACAATGTTGTGCTTTATGCGTTTCTGTTCTTTTTTTTTTTTTTTTAAACCACGATTATAGCAGCTTTATTTGTAATAGCCAGAACCTGAAACAACCCAGATGTCCATCAATGGAGGAATGGGTACAGAAATTGTGGTATTTTTATACAATGGAATACTACTCAGCAATCAAAAGGAGGAAATCATGAAATTTGCAGGCAAATGGTGGGATCTAGAAAAGATCATTCTCAGGAAATAACTCATATTTTTAATGTTTCATATTTTTAAAAATTAATCTACCTTATGCAGTCACTGGCTACAACCATTCAATACTTTTGAGATGTGTTCTCATTTTCACTTTTCATTCTCTAATTTATCCCTTAAATGAATCAATTTACAAGTCAGATTGAAAACAATTTTCTGAAGCCTGCCTCTAGCATTCTTATCTCATTATCATACCTATTTTACATGCTGTCACTAAAATTTTCTCAAAGCCTAACTCTGTCATGTTAATATTTATTAATACATGCAGATCATCATGAAAATCTGAGTAGGTGAAATAAATATTTTCATATTCCACTAATAATATTATTTTACTTCATATATATTTACTGAAATATAGATACACATGTTTGCATGATATATATATATATATATATATATATATATATATATATATATATATCTTGTCACAATGCCATGTAATTATGAGTATACTGGGCAGTGATCTAAAGTACTCAAATTTTAAGTTCTGAAACTAAGTTGGATATAACTTTACCATCCTGTGTAACAACTCCAAATATGAAATTATTGTATTGGAGTATCCATGGCTCACTGTAAGAGGGTCAGAGCATAGTAGTATTATCTATGTGTTTGATATCAACATCTAAAAATGGAAAGCTATGCTTCTGATTGGTTGTGTTTCTATTCATTCACTTAACTCACATTTATTAAAATTTCACAGTGAATAATGTCAATATTTTAACCTTACCAAATAAAATATTTTTAAAATCTTCTGGAACTTATTAGAAGATCATAATATGCTACATAGAAAATTTTAGATGACAATGTGGGTTTTGCATTTTAGTCTGTTATATGATGGTTTATATTTATTGAATTATATACATTGACTTATCCCTAAATTTCTCAGATGAAGCCTAGTTGATCATGATGGTTGATGTTTTTGATGTGTTTCTGAATTTTTTTTTTTATCTTTTATCTTTTTTTTTTCAATGCAGTTTATTCAGGAACCTTGAACAATCATCTGACCCTGGGGAAATCCAGCCCACTTTAAATAGCCTCTGGGTAGCCAACCCCAGCATGCCATGTGGGGAATGCAGATAGGTCCACATACATGGAAGCAAGCCAGATCCTCAGCCTTAGCCAAATGTGGAGTTGTTTGTGACAGAGAGCACTCACCATGGGGAAGGTGGAAGGCGGAAACCAGCTCCGTCTTTCAGGCGCGGCATTACGCAGCTCTCTACAGTTCCCCCTTTTTGTTTTCGACGCATCAGGCAAGAGTAGAGGTCTGATCTCTGATATTAGAAATAAATTGGGACTTTGTACTGGTGTTCATTTAGGTGTCATCCACCCAAAGAGCATCAGACCCGTCCGATACCTTTTTCTCAGAGGCGGGACCTGGGGCATCAACCCGCATGCAATCAGACATGCTCTTCTCTGGGTCCAAGGCTGCTGACCCTGAGTGCAGTGCTTAGCCTCGCATCCTGAGCATAACATTTTAGGTTTTTATGGTAGCCAACCATGCTTGGGGAAACTGTCCTGCTTCAATGGCTGTAAAGGCCTGAATGGTCATGGCTGCATTACGCTGTTGTGAGACTCTAATCTTGCCTATATACCACAGGCAAACCAAGGTGACCAACACCAGAAGGCCTGCTAGCGCTCCCATGCCTGCCCATTCCTTCAGATGATTCATGGCTGCAGCAATCCATGATGATAATCCTGTGCCTAGTCCTGCGTCCACTCTGGTAGAATTTACCATGACAATGGCCACTCTCAGCTGGTCCATCGTAGTATCAAATTCTCCAGTCCAATTACCGAAAATATAGCTTGACAATTGTTTAGACAGATTTTCCCTGTGTTTTACAGCACAGGGAAAATTCTCATGTTGAATGTTAGTGACACAAAGTCCAGCATACTTTCATTGACAGCCAAGTTGAACAATTTGCCATAGGGTATCAATTTGCTCCTGCACGAGGTCAAACCTCTGATTGAATACCATCAAACCTCCTTTTAGTTGAGAATTAATTCCTTTTTGTACATCTAAGGCATGAGCTACATTGGCTAAAAGGTTATTCAGGGTCTGATCATTCTGCCCAGTATGACTCATGGCTAATGCCGTGGTGGTAGCTCCAACAGCTGCCAAAGAGATAGCAGTAACAATGGCAGCTGTAATTCCAAAATCCCTTTTCTGTCTGAAGATAGTCATAGCTTGAGGGCATCAATGGGCACAGGCACCCAGCTAGGCTTGCTTTTTTTGCCCAATGCTGTAATGCTAGTAAATTTACTAGCTGGTTACTCACATGCGTTATATCTCTTTTCAGTTTTCTGTATTCCTAATTAAGCGAGTGGCACACATGTGATTTAGTTTACAAAGTAGTGCTTTGCATTTCTGTTCTTTCGTTGGAAACTTGTTCCTGTTAGAAACAAGTTAGGGTTAGGATTAGGGTTAGGGTTAGGGTTAGGGTTAGGGTTAGGGGAGGGTTAGGGTTAGGGTAGGGTTAGGGTTAGGGTTAGGGTTAGGGGCTTAGGGATAGGGTTAGGGTTATATCACTTTTCAGTTTTCCTGTTATAATAATTGAACAAGCGACACGAATGTGAATTAGTTTACAAAGTTGTGCTTTGCGTTTCTGTTCATTCGATGAAAACTTGTTTCTTTGCCGTACATTTCGAATTTTCGCTTTTCAGTTTCCCTGTATTCCTAATTGAGTGAGCGACACACATGTGATTTACTTTACAAAGTAGTGCTTTGCATTTCTGATCTTCTGTTGGAAACTTGTTCCTGTGTTGTACAGTTCGATATATAACTTTTCAGTTTTCATGTTATGACAATTGAACTGGTGACACGTATGTGAATTAGTTCACAAAGTTGTGCTTTGCGTTTCTGTTCTTTTGATGAAAACTTGTTTCTTTGCCATAATTTCCATATATCGCTTTTCTTTTTCCCTGTATTCCTAATTGAGTGAGCAACACATATGTGATTTAGTTTAGAAAGTAGTGCTTTGCGTTTCTGTTCTTCTGTTGGAAACTTGTTTCTGTCCTGTACAGTGTGATATATCACTTTTCAGTTTTCCTGTCATAATAACTGAATGGGGGACCCATATGTGAATTAGTTTACAAAGTTGTGCTTTGCGTTTCTGTTCTTTCGATGAAAACTTGTTTCTTTGCCATACATTTCGATATATCGCTTTTTAGTTTTCCTGTTTTCCTATTTGAGCGGACGACACAAATGTGATTTAGTTTAAAACGTTGTGCTTTGCCTTTCTATTCTTTTGTGGGAAACTTGATTCTATGCACTAGAGTGGGAGATATCACATTTCAGTTTTCTTGTATTTCTAACTGAACGGGCTACATACATGTTACTTAGTTTACAAACTTGTGATTTACATTTCTGTTCTTTTTTTGGAATCATCTTTCTGTGCACTACAGTGGGAGATATCACTTTTCAGTTTTCCTGTATTCCTAATTGAGCTGGCGACACACATGTTAAGTAGTGTGCAAAGTTGTGTTTATATTTCTTCTCTTTCATTGGAAACTTGTTTCTCTGAGGTATAATGCGAGATATCACTTTTCAGTTTTCCTGGATTCCTAATTGAACAGGTGACACACATGTGATTTAGTTTCCAATGTTGTGCTTTGCTTTTCTGTTCATTCATTGCAAACTTCTTTCTGTGCTCTAAAGTGGAAGATATCACTTTTCAGTTTTCTTTTATTCCTAATTGTGCAGGGGACACACAGGTTACTTAGTTTACAAAGTTGTTCTTTACATTTCTGTACTTTCATTGGAAATTTCTTTCTGTGCTCTCAAGTGGGAGATCTCACATTTCAGTTTTTCTGTATTCCTAATGGAACGGGCGACACAAATGTGATTTAGTTTACAAAGTTTTGCTTTGCCTTTCTATTCTTTTGTTGGAAACGTGTTTCTGTGCACTACTGTGGAGATATCACATTTCAGTTTTCCTTTATTCCTAATTGAGAGAGCTATACACATGTTACTGATCATACAAAGTTGTGCTTTACATTTCTGTTCTTTCATTGGAAAC
Organism: Meriones psammophilus; assembly: GCA_036365155.1. Lineage (NCBI taxonomy): Eukaryota > Metazoa > Chordata > Mammalia > Rodentia > Muridae > Meriones > Meriones psammophilus. The sequence goes on from JAEOAE010002825.1 coordinate 5,088, forward strand.
TTGATTCTGTGAGGTACAGTCACGAGATATAACTTTTCAGTTTTACTGTATTCCTAATTGTGCAGGCGACACACATGTTACTTAGTTTACAAAGTTGTGCTTTGCCTTTCTGTTCTTTTGTGGGAAACTTGTTTCTGTGAGGTACAGTCAAATATCACTTTTCAGTTTTCCTGTATTCCTAATGAACGGGCGACACACATGTGATTTATTTTCCAAAGCTCTGCTTTGTGTTTATGTTCTTTCATTGGAAACTTCTTTCTGTGCTCTAAAGTGGGAGATATCACTTTTCAGTTTTCCTGTATTCCTAATTGAACAGACGACACACATGTTACCTAGTTTACAAAATTGTGCTTTACATTTGTGTTCTTTTGTTGGAAACTTCTTTCTGTGCACTACAGTGGGAGATATCACTTTTCAGTTTTCTTGTATTTCTAATTGAACGGGCTACATACATGTTACTTAGTTTACAAACTTGTGATTTACATTTCTGTTCTTTTTTTCGAATCATCTTTCTGTGCACTACAGTGGGAGTTATCACTTTTCAGTTTTCCTGCATTCCTAATTGAGCGGGCGAAACACATGTTAAGTAGTTTGCAAAGTTGTGCTTTATATTTCTTTTCTTTCATTGGAAAATTGTTTCTCTGAGGTACAATGAGAGATATCACTTTTCAGTTTTCCTGGATTCCTAATTGAACAGGTGACACACATGTGATTTAGTTTCCAATGTTGTGCTTTGGTTTTCTGTTCATTCATTGCAAACTTCTTTCTGTGCTCTAAAGTGGAAGTTATCACTTTTCAGTTTTCTAGTATTCCTAATTGTGCAGGGGACACACAGGTTGCCTAGTTTACAAAGTTGTGCTTTACATTTCTGTTCTTTCGTTGAAAACTTGTTAGTGTGAGGTACAATGCGAGATATCACTTCTCAGTTTTCCTGTATTCCTAATTGAACGGGTGACACACATGTGATTTAGTTTCCAAAGTTGTGCTTTGTGTTTTTGTTTTTTATTGAAACTTCTTTCTCTGCTCTAAAGTGGGAGATATCACGTTTCAGTTTTCCTGTATTCCTAATAGTGCAGGCGAAACACATGTTACTTAGTTTACAAAGTTGTTCTTTACATTTCTGTACTTTCGTTGGAAATTTCTTTCTGTGCTCTCAAGTGGGAGATCTCACGTTTCAGTTTTTCTGTATTCCTAATGGAACGGGCGACACAAATGTGATTTAGTTTACAAAGTTTTGCTTTGCCTTTCTATTCTTTTGTTGGAAACTTGTTTCTGTGCACTACTGTGGAGATATCACATTTCAGTTTTCCTGTATTCCTAATTGAGAGGGCTATACACATGTTACTGAGCATACAAAGTTGTGCTTTCCATTTCTGTTCTTTCATTGGAAACTTGATTCTGTGAGGTACAGTGCGAGATATAACTTTTCAGTTTTACTGTATTCCTAATTGTGCAGGTGACACACATGTTACTTAGTTTACAAAGTTGTGCTTTTCCTTTCTGTTCTTTTGTGGGAAACTTGTTTCTGTGAGGTACAGTGCGAGATATCACTTTTCAGTTTTCCTGTATTCCTAAGTCAATGGGAGACACACATGTGATTTAGGTTCCAAAGTTGTGATTTGCCTTTCTGTTGTTTCATTGGAAACTTCTTTCTGTGCTTTAAAGTGGGAGATATCACTTTTCAGTTTTCCCGTATTCCTAATTGTACAGGCGACACACATGTTAATTAGTTTACAAAGTTGTGCTTTACATTTCTGTTCTTTCGTTGGAAACTTGTTTCTTTGAGTTACAGTGCGAGATATCATTTTTCAGTTTTCATGTACTCCTAATTGAACTGGCGACACACATGTGATTTAATTACCAAATTTGTGCTTTGCGTTTCTGTTCTTTCATTGGAAACTTCTCTCTGTGCTCTAAAGTGGGAGATATCACTATTCAGTTTTCCTGTATTCCTAATTGAGCGGGCGACACAAATGTGATTTAGTTTAAAAAGTTGTGCTTTGCCTTTCTATTCTTTTGTTGGAAACTTGTTTCTATGCACTACAGTGGGAAATATCACTTTTCAGTTTTCATGTATTCCTAATTGAACGGGCGACACACATGTGATTTAGTTTACAATGTTTTTTTTTTGCGTTTCTGTTACTTTCATTGGGAACTACTTTCTGTGCTCTAAAGTTGGAGGGTTAGGGTTAGGGGTTAGGGTTAGGGTTAGGGTTAGGGTTAGGGTGAGGGTTAGGGTTAGGGGGTTAGGGTTAGGGTTAGGGATATATAACTTTTCAGTGTTCCAGTTATAATAATTGTACAGGCGACACATATGTGAATTAGTTTACAAAGTTGTGCTTTGTGTTTCTGTTCTTTCGATGGAAACTTGTTTCTGTGCGTTACAGCACGAGATAACAATTTTCAGTTTTCCTGTATTCCCAATTGAGCTAGCGACACACATGTGATTTAGTTTACAAAGTAGTGCTTTGCTTTTCTGTTCTTTCGTTCGAAACTTGTTCCTGTGCTGTACAGTGCGATATATCACTTTTCAGTTTTCCTGTTATAATAATTGAATGGGTGACACGTATGTGAATTAGGTTACAAAGTTGTGCTTTGCGTTTCTGTTCTTTCGATGGAAACTTGTTTCCATGCCGTACAGTGCAAGATAACACTTTTCAGTTTTCTTGTATTCCTAAGTGAGCGAGCAACACTCATGTGATTCCGTTTAAAAGTAGTCCTTTGCTTTTCTCTTCTTTTGTTCGAAACTTGTTCCTGTGTTGTACAGTGCGATATATCACATTTCAGCTTTCCTGTATTGCTAATTGAGCGAGTGACACAGAAGTGATTTAGTTTACAAAGTAGTGCTTTGCGTTTATGTTCATTCGAGATATCACTTCTCAGTTTTCCTGTATTCCTAATTGAACGGCTGACACACATGTGATTTAGTTTCCAAAGTTGTGCTTTGCGTTTCTGTTTTTTATTGGAAACTTCTTTCTCTGCTCTAAAGTGGGAGATATCACGTTTCAGTTTTCCTGTATTCCTAATAGTGCAGGCGAAACACATGTTACTTAGTTTACAAAGTAAACTGTTAGGAACAAGTTAGGGTTAGGGTTAGGTTTAGGATTATAGTTAGGGTTAGTGTTATATCACTTTTCAGTTTTCCTGTTATAATAATTGAACAGGCGACACATATGTGAATTAGTTTCAAAGTTGTGCTTTGCTTTTCTGTTCTTTCGATGAAAACTTATTTCTTTGCTGTAAAGTTCGATATATGACTTTTCAGCTTTCCTGTACTCCTAATTGAGCGAGTGACACATATGTGATTTAGTTTACAAACTAGTGCTTTGCGTTTATATTCTTTAGTTGGAAACTTGTTTATGTTAGGAACAAGTTAGGGTTATGGTAAGGGTCAAGGTTAGGGTTAGGGGTAGGATTAGGGTTACGGGTTAGGGTTAGAATTAGGGTTAGGGTTAGGGTGGCTGGGTTAGGGGTTAGGGTTAGGGTTAGGGTTAGGGTTAGTGTTAGGGTTAGGGTTAGGGTTACGGTTATGGTTAGGGTTACGGTTACGGTTAGGGTTAGGGTTATATCACTTTTCAGTTTTCCTGTTAAAATAATTGAACAAGCAACACATACGTGAATTAGTTTACAAAGTTGTGCTTTGTGTTTCTGTTCTTTCAATGAAAAATTGTTTCTTTGCTGTAAAGTTCGATATATCACTTTTCAGTTTTCCTGTAGTCCTAATTGAGCGAGCCACAAACATGTGATCTACTTTACAAAGTATTGCTTTGTGTTTCTGTTCTTCTGTTGGAAATTTGTTCCTGTGCTGTACAGTGTGATATATCATTTTTCAGTTTTCCTGTATTCCTAATTGAGCGAGTGACACACATGTGATTTAATTTACAAAGTAGTGCTTTGCGTTTATGTTCCTTCGTTGGAAAATTTTTCCTGTTTGGAATAAGTTAGCGTTAGGGTTAGGGTTAGGGTAGGGTTACGCTTAGGGTTAGCGTTAGGGTTAGGGTAGATGGTTAGGGTTAGGGTTAGGGTTAGGGTTAGGGTTAGAGGGTTAGTGTTAGGGTTAGGTTCAGGGGTCAGGGTCAGGGTCAGGATCGGGTTCAGGGTCAGGGTCAGGGATAGGGTTAGGTTTAGCTGGGGTAAGGGTTAGTGTTAGGGGTTAGGGTTAGGGATAGGGGTTAAAGTCAGGGTTAGGGTTAGGGTTAGGGGGTTAGGGTTAGGTTTAGAGTTAGGGTTATGGGGTTAGGTTAGGGTTAGGGTTACGGATAGGTTTAGGGTTAGGAGGTTAGGGTTAGGGTTAGGGTTAGGTCAGGAGTTTGGGTTTAGGGTTAGGGTTAGGGTTAGGGTTAGGGTTAGGGGTTATGGGTTAGGGTTAGGGTTAGGGGGATTAGGGTTAGGGTTAGGGTAAGGTTAGGGGTCAGGGTCAGGGTGAGGTTTAGGGTCAGGGTCAGGGTCAGGGTTAGGGGGGTTAGGGTTATGGTTAGGTTTTAGGGTTAGGGTTAGGGTTAGGGGTTAAAGTCAGGGTTAGGGTTAGTGGATTAGGGTTAGGTTTAGGGTTAGGTTTAGGGGGTTAGTGTTAGTGTTAGGGTTAGGGTTAGGGGGTTAGGGTTAGGGTTAGGGGGTTAGTGTTAGGGTTAGTGTTAGGGTCAGGGTCAGAGTCAGGGTTAGGGTTAGGGCTAGGTCTAGGGCTGGGGCTGGGGCTGGGGTTGGGGTTGGAGGCTAGGGCTGGAGCTAGGGGGGTAGGGGGGCTAGGAGTAGGGCTACGGGGCTAGGAGGCTAGGGCTGGGGCTTGGAGGCTAGGGGGCTAGGGTTAAGGGGCTAGGGCTAGGAGCTCGGGGGCTAGGACTGGGGCTAGGGCGAGGACTAGGACTAGGGCTACTGGGCTAGGGCTAGGGCTAGAGGGCTAGGGCTAGTGGGCTAGGGGACTAGGGGAGTAGGGCTAGGGCTAGGGGGCTAGGTCTGGGGCTAGAGGGCTAGGGCTAGGAGGCTAGGGCTAGGGCTGAGGCTAGGGTGCTAGGCGGCTAGGGCTGGGGCTAGGGCTAGGGTTACGTCTAGGGGGATAGGGCTAGGACTAGGGTCTAGGGCTGGGGAAGGCGGCTAGTGCTAGGGGGCTAGGACTAAGGCTAGTACTAGGGAGCTAGGGATCGGGGAACTAGGGGGCTAGGGCCTAGGAGGCTATGGCGAGGGGGCTTGGGCTAGGGCTAGGGGGCTAGGACAAGGGGGTTGGGCTACCGGGGTAGGGCTAGGGGGCTAGGGCTAGGGTTAGGGTTAGGGGTTAGAGTTAGGGATAGGGGGTCAAGGGTTAGGGTCAAGGGTCTGTGCCAGGGTCAGGATCATAGCCAGGACCAGGGCCCCCGGGCCAGGGCCAGGACTGCCAGGGCTAGGAACAGGGCTGCCAGGGCCAGGGCCAGAGCTGTCAGGGCCAGGGCCAGGTCTGTCAGGGTCAGGGCCAGGGCTGTCATGGTCAGGGACAGTGCTGTCAGGATCTGGGTCAGGGCTGTCAGGGTTAGGGTTAGGGTTAGGGGTTAGGGTTTTGGGGTTAAAGGTTAGGGTCAAGGGTCAAGGGCCAGGGCCAGGGCCAGGGCTGCCAGGGCCAGGGCCTGGGCCCTCAGGGCTATCAGGGCAATGGCCAGGGCTGCCACGGCCAGGGCTGTCAGGATCAGGGCCAAGGCTGTCAGGGCCAGGGCCAGGGCTGTCAGGGCCATGGCCAGGGCTGTCAGGGCCAGTGCCAGGGCTGTCAGGGCCAGGGCCAGGGATGTCAGGACCAGGGCCAGGGCTGTCTGGGTCAGGGCCAGGTCTGTCAGGGTGTTGGAAGCAGCGTGATTCGTCTCGCTGGCAGAAATGCACACAGGCACAAGGGTCCTTTCGCAACAAGCCTTTATTACAGTCAATCGATGAAAGGAGGAGAGGAGAGCGGGTCCGGCCACCTCGCGGGCGTGGGAGGTGCGCGCATTGTTCGACTGACACCACAGCCTCCTGCGGGCTGCAGCCAGGGCGGGCAAGCCCCCGGCGGGGAGAGGAGGACGACGAGAGGGAGGACAGCGCCAGGGCCCAGAAGTGGCACTGTTTATATAAGCCGTGGTCGCACCTAAGTGATGTGTCAATATCCTGATTGGCTGCTCACTCTTTACCCGCCTGATGACTCGGGCCCAGCGTGCTTAGAGTGCTTACGCAATTTGCACAACCCGCACATGCGTACTGGAGGTTTGTTTTTACAGTTTTGAGGGCAAAATGTCAGCGCCATCTAGTGGCCTCTGAGTCTAGGCTCTCCACATCCCCCTTTTGTTTTAATAAATGAAAACTGCCTTAAAGCCTACAAGCGTGGCCCAAGAGAGCCCTAAGCTCGATCAAGCGAGATCCTTCTTTGGGGAGTAAGCGATCAAGAGCTTTAGATCACTTCCTTACCCCACCAGGTGCAATGGAGACAAGTCCTCTGGGTGCAGGGGCTAAGGGAGAAGATTAAAAAAGGAGGTGACACACATTCCCGTGCAATGGAATAAAATTCCAGGGAGTGTAAGAGCTGTCATCCTCCCATCTAGGTACCATAGCCGCTTAGACAAAGGCAACATTGACTTGGATCACTCATCGACTCAGGGCAATGGGTAAAACCCCTGAGGTGCATCGACTGAGTGTCACAGTCTGTTTTAATTTTTTAACATGGATAACCAAATAATGGGCGATGATCCCTGTTTCAAGGCCACAAGTGTTTGCGCGATCGCGACCTAGTCACGTTTATGTCGGGTATTGAGTTTACAGAACAACCAGAGTAAAAACACTAAGCCACAACCTAGTGCTACACCACACATTCCAAACCCCACCCAATCTTAAAGTAAGAAAAGGCAGAAGAAACCCAGGGTAATAAGCCATCTGTGGGCAATGAATCCACTCGAGTAGAATTAGTGGTCATCCTCGCCGCCCTTGACTCTTCAAGTGGTAGCAGGTGTATCTGTTGAAAGATCATCTTCAGCTGTCACCAGCTTTTGTGTGAGGCGCTCCGGTACCCAGAATGGAATGTTTTCTTCCTGTGGGAAAACACAGACAGCTCCCCTGGATCTTATTAAGATAGGATCCGGGCCTTTCCATTGACCAGTTAAGACATCCTTCCATTTGATAATTTCCTTGGGTCTATTAGGCCCTAAGCAGTGGCGATCAGCCACCGAATGGCCTTGACTGTCCAAATTCAAAAAATTGAGTGTGAAGAGTGCCAAGGAAACGGTCACTCGTGGCACTGAGGGCAGAGCCTCCTGGACTCTCCCTTTTGTTTTATTAAGTAGGATCTTAGGGTGCGGTGAGCATGTTTAATAATAATCAGGGTTAGGGGGTTAGGGTTAGGGTTAGGGGGTTAGTGTTAGGGCTAGTGTTAGGGTGTTAGAATTAGGGTTAGGGTTAGGGTCAGGGTCAGGTTCAGGGTCAGGGTTAGCCCCAGGGCCATGGCTAGGCTGGGGCTGGGGCTGGGGCCTAGGCTCAGAGGCAGGGGCTGGAGTTAGGGGGCTGGGGCCTGGGGCCTGGGGGGGCAGGGCTAGGAGGCTAGGGCTTGGGCAAAAATGGGGCTGGGGCTAGAAGGCATAGGGCAGGGGCTGGGGTTAGGGGCTAGGGGGGCTGGGGCTGGGGCTGGGACCAGGACTAGGGCTGGGGGCAATTTTGGGGCCAGGGCTAGGGGCTGGGGCTGGGGCTAGGGGACCAGGGGGGCTGGGGGGCTGGGGGCTCAGGCTGGGGCAGGGCCGGGTCTGGGTGTAGGGGGCTGGGGGGCTGGGGCTGAGGCTGGGGGGTCTAGGGGGCTAGGGCTGGGGCTAGGGGTCTAGTGCTGGGGGCTAGGATTGGGGCTAGGACTAGGGGCTAGGCCTAGGCGGTTAGGGCTAGCGATAGGAGCCTAGGGCAAGTGGTTTGGCTAGCGGGTAGGGCTAGGGTCTAGGGCTAGGGTTAGGGTTTGGGGTTTAGGTTTAGGGTTAGGGGGTCAAGGGTTAGGGTCAAGGGTCAGGGCCAGGGTCAGGGTCAGGGCTAGGACCAGGGCCGCCAGGGCCAGGGCCAGGGCTGCCAGGGCCAGGACCAGGGCTGTCAGGGTCAAGGCCAGGGCTGTCAGGGTCAGGGTCAGTGCTGTCAGGGTCAGGGTCAGGGATGTCAGGGTTAGGGTTAGGGTTAGGTGTTAGGGGTTAGGGTTAGGGGTTAGGGGTTAGGGTTAGTGGGTCAAAGGTTAGGGTCAAGGGTCAAGGTCCAGGGACATTGCCAGGGTTGCCAGGGCCAGGGCCAGGGCCAAGGAGAGGGCCGCAAACGCTGCCAGGTCCAGGGCCGTCAGGGCTATCAGGGCCATGGCCAGGGCTGCCAGGGCCAGGGCTGTCAGGATCAGGGCCAGGGCTGTCACGGCCAGGGCCAGGGCTGTCAGTGTCAGGGCCAGGTCTGTCAGGGTTAGGGTTAGGGTTAGGGTCAGTGTCAGGGTGTGGGTCAGGTTCAGGGTTAGTGTTAGGGATAGGGCTAGGTTTAGGGCTAGGGTGGGGTCTGGGGCTGGGGCTGGAGGTTAGGGCTGTAGCTGGGGGCTGGGGGGCTAGGGGCTGGGGCTAGGGGCTGGGAGGCTATGGCTGGGGCTAGGGGGGCTAGGGGCTGGGGGCTGGGGGGCTGGGGGCTAGGGGCTGGGGGCTAGGGCTGGGGCTAGGACTAGGACTAGGGCTAGGTTGCTAGGGCTAGTGCTAGGGAGCTAGGGCTAGGGGGCTAGGGGACTAGGGGGCTAGGGCTAAGAATAGGGGAATAGGGCTGTGGCTAGGGGGATAGGGCTAGGGGGTTAGGGCTAGGGCTGAGGCTAGGGGGCTAGGGGGCTAGGGCTGGGGCTAGGGCTAGGGCTAGGGGGCTAGTGCTAGGGGGCTAGGTGTAGGGCTTGGACTAGGTGGCTAGGGCTTGCGGGACTAGCGGGGCTAGGGGGCTAGGGGGGTAGGAGGCTAGGGCTAGCGGGCTAGGGCTAGGGGGCTAGGGCTATGGTTAGGGTTAGGGGTTAGGTTTAGGGTTAGGGGGTCAAGGGTTAGGGTCAAGGGTCATGGCCAGGGTCAGGGTCAAAACCAGGACCAGGGCGGCCAGGGCCAGGGCCAGGGCTGCCAGGGCCAGGGCTGTCAGGGCCAAAGCCAGGGCTGTCAGGGCCAGGGCCAGGGCTGGCAGGGTCAGGGCCAGGGCTGTCAGCGTCAGGGTCAGTATTGTCAGGGTCAGGGTCAGGGCTATCAGTATGAGGGTTAGGGTTAGAGGGTTAGGGTTAGGGTTAGGGTTAGGGTTTCGGTTGGGGTTGGGGTTAGGGTTTCGGTTGGGGTTGGGGTTAGGTTTAGGGGTTAGGGTTAGGGTAAGGGTTAGGGGTGTTAGGGTTAGGGTTAGGAGTCAGGGTCAGGGTGAGGGTTAGGGTTAGGTTGGGTTAGGGTGAGGGTTAGGGGTTAGGGTTAGGGTTAAGGGTTAAAGTCAGGGTTAGGGTTAGGGTTAGGGGGTTAGGGTTAGGGTTAGGGATTAGTGTTAGGGGTTAGGGTTAGGGGTTAGGGTTAGGGTTAGGGGTTAGGGTTAGGGTCAGGGTCAGGGTCAGGATTAGGTTTAGGGCTAGGCCTAGGGCTAGGGCTGGGGCTGGAGCTGGGGCTGGAGGCTAGGGCTGGAGGCTGGGGCTGGGGCTAGGGGCTAGGGCTAGGGTAGGTGGCTAGGAGGCTAAGGCTGGGGCTAGGGGACTAGGTGGCTGGGGCTGGGGCTAGGGGAATAGGAATAGGCCTGGGGGGCTAGGGCTGGGGCTGGGGTTGGGGGCTGGGGACTGGGGGCTGGGGGCTGGGGGCTGGGGCTGGGGCTGAGGCTAGGGGTTGGGGTCTAGGGCTGGGGCTAGGTCTAGGGCTAGGGCTAGGGCGCTAGGGCTGGGGCTAGGGGGCTAGTGCTAGGGGGCTAGGACTAGGGCTAGGACTAGGGGGCTAGGGCTAGGGGGGCTAGGGTGCTAGGGGGCTAGGAGGCTAGGGCTAGCGGGCTAGGGCTAGGGGGCTAGGGGTAGGTTTAGGGTTAGGGGTTAGGTTTAGGGTTAGGGGGTCAAGGGTTAGTGTCAAGGGTCAGGGACAGGGCCAGGGTCAAAACCAGTACCAGGGCCACTAGGGCCAGTGTCAGTGCTTCCAGGGCCAGGGCTGTCATGGCCAGGGCCAGGGCTGTCAGGGCCAGGGCCAGGGCTGTCAGGGTCAAGGCCAGGACTGTCAGGGTCAGGGTCAGTGTTGTCAGGGTCAGGGTCAGGGCTGTCAGTGTGAGGTTAGGGTTAGGGGTTTGGGTTAGGGTTAGGGTTTGGGTTAGGGTTAGGGTTGGGGTTGGGGTTGGGGTTAGGGTTAGGGGTTAGGGTTAGGGTTACGGTTAGTGTTAGGGTTAGGGTTAGAGGGTTAGGGTTAGGGTTAGAGGTTAGTGTTAGGGTTAGGGTTAGTGTTAGGGTTAAAATCAGGGTTAGGGTTAGGGTTAGGGGTTAGGGTTAGGTTTAGGGTTAGAAAGTTAGGGTTAGGGTTAGGGTTTAGGGGGTTAGGGTTAGGATTAGGTTTAGGGTTAGGGTTAGGGGTTAGGGTTAGGGCTAGGCTAGGGTCAGGGTCAGGGTCAGGGTCAGGGTTAGGGTTAGGGCTGGGGCTGGGGCTGGGGGCTGGGGCTGGGGCTGGGGCTGGGGCTGGAGGCTGGGGCTGGAGCTAGGGGGCTAGAAGGCTGGGGCTAGTGCTAGGGGCTAGGAGGCTAAGGCTGGGGCTGGGGGCTGGGTGGCTGGGGCTGGGGGGCTGGGGCTGGGGGGCTGGGGCTGGGACTGGGGCTGGGGGGCTAGGAACAGGGGCTGGTGGGCTGGGGGCTGGTGCTGGGGGGCTAGGGCTGGGGGCTGAGGGGGACTAGGGGGCTAGGGCTGGGGCTGGGGGGCTAGGGGAAGGGGCTGGGGATAGGGGCTGGGGCTGGGGCTAGGGGCTGCGGCTAGGGGCTAGGGGCAGGGGCTGGGGCTAGGGGCTGGGGCTAGGGCTAGGGGGCTGGGGGGGCTAGGGCTAGGGCTAGGGCTAGGGCTGGGGGGCTAGGGGCTGGGTGCTAGGGGGGCTGGGACTAGGGGGCTAGGGGTTAGGGTTAGGGTTAGGGGGGGGGGGACAGGGGTCAGGGGTCAGGGTCACTACCAGGTCAGGGGCCAGGGCTAGGGCCAGGGCCAGGGGCAGGGGGCAGGGCCAGGGTTGGGCTAGCGGGCAGGGCCAGGACCAGGGCTGTCAGGGTCAAGGCCAGGGCTGTCAGGGTCAGGGTCAGTGCTGTCAGGGTCAGGGTCAGGGATGTCAGGGTTAGGGTTAGGGTTAGGTGTTAGGGGTTAGGGTTAGGGGTTAGGGGTTAGGGTTAGGGTTGGGTCAAGGTTAGGGTCAAGGGTCAAGGGTTAGGACATTGCCAGGGTTAGGGCCAGGGCCAGGGCCAAGGAGAGGGGGTTAGGGTTAGGTCCAGGGTCCGTCAGGGCTATCAGGGCCAGGACCAGGGCTGCCAGGGCCAGGGCTGTCAGGATCAGGGCCAGGGCTGTTAGGGTTAGGCCAGGGTTAGGGCTGTCAGTGTCAGGGCCAGGTCTGTCAGGGGTTAGGGTTAGGGTTAGGGTCAGTGTCAGGGTGTGGGTCAGGTTCAGGGTTAGTGTTAGGGATAGGGCTAGGGTTAGGGCTAGGGGCGGGGTCTGGGGCTGGGGCTGGGGTTAGGGCTGGAGCTAGGGGGCTAGGGGCTAGGGCTAGGGCTAGGGGGCTAGGAGGCTATGGCTGGGGCTAGGGGGCTAGGGGGCTAGGGCTAGGGGCTAGGGCTAGGGGCTGGGGGGCTAGGGCTGGGGCTAGGACTAGGACTAGGGCTAGGGGGGCTGGGGCTGGTGCCCGGTCAATGTCAGGGCCAGGGGGGCTAGGGGACTAGGGGGCTAGGGGCTAGGGCTCGGGGGCTAGGGCTGGGGCTGGCTAGGGGATAGGGCTGGGGGTTGGGGCTAGGGCTGGGGCTAGGGGGGCTGGGGGCTAGGGCTGGGGCTGGGCTAGGGGCTGGGGGGGGCTAGTGTGCTGGGGCTAGGTGTAGGGGGCTGGGACTAGGTGGTGGGGGGGCTAGGGGCTAGCGGGGCTAGGGGCTAGGGGTAGGAGGCTGGGCTAGCGGGCTAGGGCTAGGGGCTAGGGCTATGGTTAGGGTTAGGGGTTAGGTTTAGGGTTAGGGGGTCAAGGGTTAGGGTCAAGGGTCAGGGCCAGGGTCAGGGTCAAAACCAGGACCAGGGCCGCCAGGGCCAGGGCCAGGGCTGCCAGGGCCAGGGCCAGGGCTGTCAGGGCCAAAGCCAGGGCTGTCAGGGCCAGGGCCAGGGCTGGCAGGGTCAGGGCCAGGGCAATCAGCGTCAGGGTCAGTGCTGTCAGGGTCAGGGTCAGGGCTATCAGTATGAGGGTTAGGGTTAGAGGGTTAGGGTTAGGGTTAGGGTTAGGGTTTTGGTTGGGGTTGGGGTTAGGGTTTCGGTTGGGGTTGGGGTTAGGGTTAGGGGTTAGGGTTAGGGTTAGGTTTAGGGGGTGTTAGGGTTAGGGTTAGGAGTCAGGGTCAGGGTGAGGGTTAGGGTTAGGTTGGGTTAGGGTGTTAGGTTAGGGGTTAGGGTTAGGGTTAGGGTTAAAGTCAGGTTAGGGTTAGGGTTAGGGTTAGGGTTAGGGTTGGGGATTAGTGTTAAGGTTAGAGTTAGGGGGTTAGGGTTAGGGTTAGTGTTAGGGTCAGGGTCAGGGTCAGGGTCAGGGTTAGGTTTAGGGCTAGGCCTAGGGCTAGGGCTGGGGCTGGAGCTGGGGCTGGAGGCTAGGGCTGGAGCTAGGGGGCTAGGGGCTAGGGCTAGGGTAGGTGGCTAGGAGGCTAAGGCTGGGGCTAGGGGGCTAGGTGGCTAGGGCTGGGGCTAGGAATAGGAATAGGCCTAGGGGGCTAGGGCTACGGGGCTGGGGTTAGGGGGCTAGGGGACTGGGGGCTCGGGCTAGGGGGCTAGGGCTAGGGCTGAGGCTAGGGGGCTAGGGGTTTAGGGCTGGGGCTAGGTCTAGGGCTAGGGCTAGGGGGCTAGGGCTGGGGCTAGGGGGCTAGTGCTAGGGGGCTAGGACTAGGGCTAGGACTAGGGGGCTAGGGCTAGGGGGGCTAGGGTGCTAGGGGGCTAGGAGGCTAGGGCTAGCGGGCTAGGGCTAGGGGGCTAGGGGTAGGTTTAGGGTTAGGGGTTAGGTTTAGGGTTAGGGGGTCAAGGGTTAGTGTCAAGGGTCAGGGACAGGGCCAGGGTCAAAACCAGTACCAGGGCAACCAGGGCCAGTGCCAGTGCTGCCAGGGCCAGGGCTGTCATGGCCAGGGCCAGGGCTGTCAGTGCCAGGGCCAGGGCTGTCAGGGTCAAGGCCAGGACTGTCAGGGTCAGGGTCAGTGTTGTCAGGGTCAGGGTCAGGGCTGTCAGTGTGAGGGTTAGGGTTAGAGGTTAGGGTTAGGGTTAGGGTTAGGGTTAGGGTTAGGGTTGGGGTTGGGGTTGGGGTTAGGGTTAGGGGTTAGGGTTAGGGTTACAGTTACTGTTAGGGTTAAGGTTAGAGGGTTAGGGTTAGGGTTAGAGGGTTAGTGTTAGGTGTTAGGGTTAGTGTTAGGGGTTAAAATCAGGGTTAGGGTTAGGGTTAGGGGGTTAGGTTTAGGTTTAGGGTTAGGGAATTAGGGTTAGGGTTAGGTTTAGGGGGTTAGGGTTAGGATTAGGTTTAGGGTTAGGGTTAGGGGGTTAGGGTTAGGGCTAGGTTCAGGGTCAGGGTCAGGGTCAGGGTTAGGGTTAGGGTTAGGGCTATGGCTAGGGCTAGGGCTGGGGCTGGGACTGGGGCTGGAGGCTAGGGCTGGAGCTAGGGGGCTGGGGCTAGGGCTAGTGCTAGGGGGCTAGGAGGCTAAGGCTGGGGCTAGGGGGCTAGGTGGCTAGGGCTAGGTGGCTAGGGCTAGGGGCTAGGGGGCTAGGACTGGGGCTAGGCCTAGGAACAGGGCTAGTGGGCTAGGGCTAGTGCTAGGGGGCTAGGGCTAGGGGTCTAGGGGACTAGGGGGCTAGGGATAGGCCTAGGGGGCTAGGGCAGGGGCTAGGAGGATATAGCTAGGGGCTAGGGCTAGGGCTGCGGATAGGGGGATAGGGGGCTTGGGCTGGGGCTAGGGTTAGGGCTAGGGCTAGGGGGCTAGGGCTAGGTCTAGGGGGCTAGGGCTGGGGCTAGGGGGCTAGTGCTAGGGGGCTAGGACTAGGGCTAGGACTAGGGGGCTAGGGCTAGGGCGGGGCTAGAGGGCCAGGGGGCAGGGAGACCAGGGCTAGGGGGCCAGGGCTGGGGCTGCCAGGGGCCAGGGCAGGGGGTTGGGCCAGGGCTGGGGCTGGGGGCTAGGGCTAGGGTTATGGTTAGGGTTAGGGTTAGGGTTAGAGGGTTAGGGTTAGGGTTAGAGGGTTATGGTTAGGGTTATGGTTAGGGTTAGGGTTGGGGTTAGGTTTATGGGTTAGTGGTTAGGGTTAGGGTTAGGGATAGGCTTAAGGTTAGGAGTTAGGGGTTAGGGTTAGGGTTAGGGTGTTAGGGTTAGGGTTAGGGTTAGGGTTTAGGGTTAGGGTCAGGGTCAGGGGTCAGGGTCAGGGTCAGTGTCAGGGTTAGGGTTAGGGTTAGGGGGTGTTAGGGTTAGGGTTAGGGGTTAGGGTTAGGATTAGTGTTAGGGGTTACAATCAGGGTTAGGGTTAGGGTTAGGGGTTAGGATTAGGTTTAGGGTTAGGGTTGGGGCTGGGGTTAGGGTTAGGGTTAGGGGTTAGTGGGGGTTAGGGTTAGGGTTAGGGTTAGGGTCAGGGGTCAGGGGTCAGTGTCAGTGTCAGGGGTTAGGGTTAAGGGGTTAGCGTTAGGGGTTAGGGTTAGGATTAGTGTTAGGGGTTAAAATCAGGGTTAGGGTTAGGGTTAGTGGGTTAGGATTAGGTTTAGGGTTAGGGTTAGGGAGTTAGGGTTAGGGTTAGGGTTAGGGGTTAGTGTTAGGGGGTTAGGGTTAGGGTTAGGGTTAGGGTCAGGTTCAGTGTAAGGGCCAGGGTTAGGGTTAGGGCTAGGGCTAGGGCTAGGGCTGGGGCTGGGACTGGGGCTGGAGGCTAGGGCTGGAGCTAGGGGCTAGGGGGGGGGCTAGGGCTCGGGGGCTAGGGGGCTGGGGGAGGCTAGGGCTGGGGCTAGGGGCTAGGGTGGCTGGGGCTGGGCTGGGGCTGGGGCTAGGGGGGCTGGGGGGGCAGCTGAGACTAGGGCTAGGGGGCTAGGACTAGGGCTAGGGTTCTAGGGCAAGGGGGTTGGGCTAGCGGGCTAGGGCTAGGGGCCTAGGGCTAGGGTTAGGCTTAGGGGTTAGGGTTAGGGATAGGGGGTCAAGGGTTAGGGTCAAGGGTCAGGGCCAGGGTCAGGGTAACGACCAGGACCAGGGCCGCCAGGTCCAGGGCCACGGCTGCCAGGGCCAGGGCCAGGGCTGTCAGGGCCAGGGCCAGGGCTGTCAGGGCCAGGGTCAGGGCTGTCAGGGTCAGGGCCAGTGCAATCAGGGTCAGGGTCAGTGCTGTCAGGGTGAGGGTCAGGGCTGTCAGGGTTAGGGTTAGGGGTGAAAGGGTTAGGGGTTAGGGGTTAGGGGTTAGGGGTTAGGGGTTAGGGGTTAGGGTTAGGGTTAGGGTTAGGGTTAGGGTTAGGGTTAGGGTTAGTGTTAGGGTTGGGGTTGGGGTTGGGGTTGGGGTTGGGGTTGTGGTTGTGGTAGGGTTAGGATTAAGGGTTAGGGTTAGGGTTAGGGTTAAGGTTAGGGTTAGGGTTAAGGTTAGAGGATTAGGGTTAGGGTTAGAGGTTAGGGTTAGGGTTAGGGTTAGTGTTAGGGTTATATCACTTTTAGTTTTCCTGTATTCCTAATTGCGTAGTGACACACATGTTATTTAGCTTACAAAGTAGATCTTTGTGTTTATGTTTTTCAGTTGGAAATTTCTTCTTATTCTGAACAAGTTAGGGTTAGGGTTAGGGTTAGGTGTTAGGTGTTAGGGTTAGGGTTAGGGATAGGGTTACTGTTAGAGGTTAGGGGTTAGGGTTAGGGTTAGGGCTTAGGGTTAGGTTAGGTTTAGGGTTAGGGTTGGTGTTAGGCTTGGGGTTGGGGTTGCTGTTGGGGTTTGGGTTAGGGTTAGGTTCCCGGTTATGGGGTTAGTGTTAGGGTTAGGGTTAGGTTTAGGATTAGGGTCAGGGTTAGGGGTTAGGGTTAGGGTTAAGGTTAGGGTTAGGGTTGGGGTAAGGGTTAGGGGTTAGGGTTAGGATGAGGTTAGGGTTAGGGGGGTTGGGGTTAGGGTTAGGATTAGGTTTAGGTTTAGGGTTAGGGTTAGGGGTCAGGGTCAGGGTCAGCGTCATGGTCAGGGTTAGGGATGGTTAGGGTTAGGGTTAGGTGTTAGGGTCAGGGTTAGGGGTTAAAGTCAGGGTTAGGGTTAGGGTTAGGGGGTTAGGGTTAGGGTTAGGGTTAGGGGGTTAGGGTTAGGGTTTGGGTTAGGGTTAGGTTCAGGGTCGGATTCAGGGTCAGGGTTAGGGTTAGGGCTAGGGCTAGGGCTAAGGCTGGGGCTGGGGCTGGGGCTGGAGCCTAGGGCTGGAGCTAGGGGGCTAGGGAGCTAGGGCTAGGGATAGGGTGCTAGGAGGCTAGGGCTGGGGCTAGGGGGCTAGGAGACTAGGGCTAGGGTTCTAGGGCTAGGGGCTAGGGGGCTAGGGCTGGGGCTAGGACTAGGACTAGGGCTAGGGGGCTAGGGCTATGGCTAGGGGGCTAGTTCTAGGGGCTAGGGGACTAGGGGGCTAGGGCTAGGGCTAGGGGGCTAGGGCTGGGGCTAGGGGGATAGGGCTAGATGGCTGGGGCTAGGGCTGAGCCTAGGGGGCTAGGGCTGGGGTTACAGCTAGGGCTAGGGAGGGGGCTAGGGCTAGTGTTAGGGTGCTTGGACTGGGGCTAGGGGAATAGTGCTAGGGGTCTAGGACTAGGGCTAGGACTATGGGGCTAGGGGGGGGGCTAGGGTGCTAGGTGGCTAGGAGGCTAGGGCTAGGGGGCTAGGGATAGGGCTAGGGGGCTAGGGCAAGGGGGTTGGGCTAGCGGGCTAGGGCTAGGGAGATAGGGCTAGGGTTAGGGTTAGGAGTTAGGGTTAGGGTTAGGGGGTCAAGGGTTAGGGTCAAGGGTCAGGGCAAGGGTCAGGGTCAGGGCCAAGACCAGGGCCACCAGGGCCAGTTCCAGGGCTGCCAGGGCCAGGTCCAGGGCTGCCACGGCCAGGACCAGGGCTGTCAGGGCCAGGGCCAAGGCTGTCAGGGTCAGGACCAGGGCTGTCAGGCTCAGGGTCAGGGATGTCAGGGTTAGGGTTAAGGTTAGGGTTAGGGTTAGGGGTTAGGGTTAGGTTTAAAGTTAGGGTTAGGGTTAGGGGTCAGGGTCACGGTTAGGGTCAGGGTTAGGGGTGGTTAGTTTTAGGGTTAGGGTTTAGGGTCAGGTTTAGGGGTTAAAGTCAGGGTTAGGGTTAGGGTTTGGGTTAGGGGTTTAGGGTTAGGGTTAGGGTTAGGGTTAGGGGTTAGAGTTAGGGTTTGGGTTAGGGTTAGGGTCAGGGTCAGGGTCAGGGTCAGGGTTAGGGTTAGGACTAGGGCTAGGGCTAGGGCTAGGGCTGGGACTGGGGCTGGGGCTGGAGGCTAGGGCTGGACCTAGGGGGCTAGGGGGCTAGGGCAAGGGCTAGGGGGCTAGGAGGCTAGGGCTGGGGCTAGGGGGCTAGGGGACTAGGGCTAGGGGGCTAGGGCTAGGGGCTACGGGGCTGGGGCTGGGGCTAGGACTAGGACTAGGGCTAGGGGCTAGGGCTATGGCTAGGGGGCTAGGGCTGGGGGGGGGCTGGGGACTAGGGGAGCTAGGGCTGGGGGGCTAGGGGGGCTAGGGCTGGGGCTAAGGGGATAGGGCTAGGGGGCTAGGGCTAGGGCTGAGACTAGTGTGCTAGGGGGCTAGGGTTGGGGCTAGGGCTAGGGGGCTAGGGCTGGGAATAGGGGGCAAGTGCTAGGGGACAAGGACTAGGGCTAGTACTAGGGGGCTAGAGCTAGGGGGCTAGGGGGCTAGGGCTAGGGGCCTAGGGCTAGGGCTAGGAGGCTAGGGCTGGGGCTAAGGTGATAGGGCTAGGGGGCTAGGGCTAGGGCTGAGACTAGGGGGCTAGGGGGATAGGCCTGGGGCTAGGGCTAGCGCTAGGGCTAGGGCGTTAGGGCTATGGCTAGGGGGCTAGGGCTGGGGCTGGGGGCTAGTGCTAGGGGACTAGGACTAGGGCTAGGACTAGGGGGCTAGGGCTAGGGGAGCTAGGGGGCTAGGGGGCTAGGAGGCTAGGGCTAGGGGGCTAGGGCTAGGGCTAGGGGTTAGGGCTATTGTTAGGGTTAGGGGTTAGGGTTAGAGTTAGGGGGTCAAGGGTTAGGGTCAAGGGTCACGGCAAGGGTCAGGGTCCGGGCTGTCAGGGTTAGGGTTAGGGTTAGGGGATAAAAGGTTAGGGTCAAGGGTAAAGCGCCAGGGCCAGGGCCAGGGAGAGGGCCGCAAGGGCTGCCAGGGCTAGGACCGTCAGAGCTATCAGGGCCAGGGCCTGGGCTGTCAGGGCCAGGGCCAGGGCTGTCAGGGTCAGGGCCAGGTCTGTCAGGGTTTTGGAAGCCGAGTTATTGTCTCGCCAGCAGAAATGCATGCAGGCACAAGAGTCCTTCCGCAACAAGCCTTTATTACAGTCAATTGATGAAAGGAGGAGAGGAGAGCGGTCCCGGCCATCTCGCGGGCATGGGCGGCGCTCGCATTGGCCGACAGACACCGCGGCTTCCCATGGGCCAAGGCCAGGGCGGGTAAGCCCCGGGCAGGGAGAGGGAGAGGAGGACAGGGAGGAGAGCCCCAGGGCCCAGAAGTGGCACTGTTTATATAAACCCTGGTCAAACCTAAGTGACATGTAAATACCCCGATTGGCTGCTCACTCTTTACCCCACCTGATGACTTGGGCCCAGCGTGCGTAGCGTGCTTACGCAATTTGCGCAACCTGCGCAAGCGTACTGGAGGTTTTTTTTTTTTTACAGTTTTGAGGGCAAAATATCAGAGCCACCCAGTGGCGTCTGAGTCTCAGCTCTCCACATCCCCCTTTTGTTTTAATAAATGAAAACTGCCTTAAAGCCTATAAGCGTGGCACAAGAGAGCCCTAAGCTCGATCAAGCGAGCTCCTTCTTTGGGGAGTAAGCGATCAAGAGCTTTAGATCACTTCCTTACCCCACCAGGTGCAATGGAGACAAGTCCTCTGGTTGCAGGGCCTAAGGGAGAAGTTTAAAAAAGGAGGTGACACCCATTCCCGTGCAATGGAATAAAATTCCAGGGAGTGCAAGGGCTGTCATCCTCCTATCTAGGTACCATCGCCGCTTAGGCAAAGGCAACATTGACTTGGATCACTCATCAACTCAGGGCAATGGGTAAAACCCCTGAGGTGCATCGACTGAGTGTCACAATCTGTTTTAATTTTTTAACATGGATAACCAAATTTTGGGAGATGATCCTTGTTTCAAGGCCACAAGCGTTTGCGCGATCGCGACCTAGTCACGTTTATGTTGGGTATTGAGTTTGCAGAACAACCAGAGTAAAAACATTAAGCCCCAACATAGTGCTGCACCAAACATTCCAACCCCCACCCAATCTTAAAGTAAGAAAAGGCAGAAGAAACCCAGGGTAATAAGCCATCTGTGGGTGATGAATCCACTCAAGTAGAATTAGTGGTCATCCTCGCCGCCCTTGTCTCTTCAAGTGGTAGCAGGTGTATCTGTGGAAAGATCATCTTCAGCTGTCACCAGCTTTTGCGTGAGGCGCTCCGGTACCCAGAATGGATTGTTTTCTTCCTGTGGGAAAACACAGACAGCTCCCCTGGATCTTATTAAGATAGGATCCGGGCCTTTCCATTGACCAGTTAAGACATCCTTCCATTTGATCATTTCCTTGGGCCTATTAGGCCCTAAGCAGTGGCGATCAGCCGCCGAATGGCCTTGACTGTCCAAATTCAAAAAATTGAGTGTGAAGAGTGCCAAGGAAACAGTCACTCGTGGCACTGAGGGCAGAGCCTCCTGGACTCTCCCTTTTGTTTTATTAAGTAGGATTTTAGGGTGCGGTGAGCATGTTTAATAATACCCTCACTTTGAGGGTTATATGGGAGACCCGTTAGATGGGTCACTTTTATTGGATGACAAAACTGTCCAAATTTTTGAGAAGTATAGGCCGGCCCATTGGCAGTTTTTAGAATTTTGGGCTTTCCCCAGGCACTCCATGCCTCTAGGCAATGTTGAATAACATGGGCTGCCTTTTCTCCAGTTAGGGGAGAAGCAAACACAACTCCAGAGTAAGTATCAACAGAAACATGCAAATATTGAAGTTTACCAAACAATGAAATGTGAGTAACATCCATCTGCCACACTTGTAGTGGACGGAATCCTCTGGGATTAATCCCAACTTGAGGCATAGGTAAGAACTGACAACAATTTTGACATTGGGTAACAATATCTCTAGCTTCTTTTCTAGTTATGTTAAATCGATGACACAATTTCTTAGCTGTAACATGAAAACTTTTATGAAACTCCTTAGCCAATTCTAAATTTGAATTAATGTTAGGGTTAGGGTTAGGGTTAGGGTTAACGATTAGGGGTTAGGGTTAGGGTTAGGGTTAGGATTTTGGTTAGGGTTAGGGTTAGGGTTAGTGGGGGAGGGTTAGGGTTTGGGTTAGGGTTAGGGGGGGTTAGGGTTAGGGTTTAGGGGTTAGGGTTAGGGTGAGTGTCAGTGTTAGAGGGTTAGGGTTAGGGTTAGAGGGTTAGAGTTAGGATTAGGGTTGGGGTTAGGCTTGGGATTGGTGTTGGGGTTGGGGTTTGGGTTAGGGTTAGGTTTACGGTTAGGGTTAGTGTTAAGGTTAGGGTTAGGTTTAGGATTAGGGTCAGGGGTTGGGTGTTAGGGTTAGGGTTAAGGTTAGGGTTAGGGTTAGGGTTAGGAGTTAGGGTTTAGGGTTAGGGTTAGGGTTAGAGTTAGGGGTGTTAGGGTTTGTGTTAGGGCTAGGTTTTGGGTTAGGGTTAGGGTTATTGGTCAGGGTAAGTGTCAGTGTCAGGGTCAGGGTCAGGGTAAGGTGGTTTAGGGTTAGGATTATGGGTTAGGGTCAGGGTTACTGATTAATGTCAGGGTTAGGGTTTGGGTTATGGGGTTAGGGTTAGGGGGTTAGGGTTAGGGTTTGGGTTAGGGTTAGGGTCAGGGTCAGATTCACGGTCAAGGTTAGGGTTAGGGCTAGGGCTATGGCTAGGGCTGTTGCAGGGGCTGGGGCTGGAGGCTAGGGCTGGAGCCAGGGGCTAGGGGGCTAGTTCTAGGGCTAGGGTGCTAGGAGGCTAGGGCTGGGGCTAGGGGGCTAGGGGACTAGGACTAGGGGTCTAGGGCTAGGGGCTAGGGCGCTAGGGCATGGGCTAGGACTACGACTAGGGCTAGGGGGCTAGGGCTATGGCTAGGGGGCTAGGGCTATGGCTAGTGGGCTAGGGCTAGTGTTAGGGTTAGGGGTTAGGGTTAGGGTTAGAGGGTCAAGGGTTAGGGTCAAGGGTCAGGGCAAGGGTCAGGGTCAGGGCCAGGACCAGTGCCGCCAGGGCCAGGCCCAGGGCTGAAAGGGCCAGGACCAGGGCTGACAGGGCCAGGGCCAGGGCTGTCAGGGCCAGGACCAGGGCTGTCAGGGACATGGCCAGGGCTGTCAGGGTCAGGGCCAGGTCTGTCAGCGTTTTGGAAGCCGCGTTATTGTCTCGCCAGCAGAAATGCATGCGGGCACAAGAGTCCTTCCCCAACAAGCCTTTATTACAGTCAATTGATGAAAGGAGGAGAGGAGAGCGGGCCCGGCCACCTCGCGGGCGTGGGCGGCGCTCGCATTGGCCTACAGACACCGCGGCTTCCCATGGGCCAAGGCCAGGGCGGGTAAGCCCCGGGCAGGGAGAGGGAGAGGAGGACAGGGAGGAGAGCCCCAGGGCCCAGAAGTGGCGCTGTTTATATAAACCCTGGTCAAACCTAAGTGACTTGTAAATACCCCAATTGGCTGCTCACTCTTTACCCCGCCTGATGACTCGGGCCCAGCGTCTGTAGCGTGCTTACGCAATTTGCGCAACCTGCGCAAGCGTACTGGAGGGTTTTTTTTTTTTTTACAGTTTTGAGGGCAAAATGTCAGAGCCACCTAGTGGCGTCTGAGTCTCAGCTCTCCCCATCCCCCTTTTGTTTTAATAAATGAAAACTGCCTTAAAGCCTATAAGCGTGGCACAAGAGAGCCCTAAGCTCGATCAAGCGAGCTCCTTCTTTGGGGAGTAACCGATCAAGAGCTTTAGATCACTTCCTTACCCCACCAGGTGCAATGGAGACAACTCCTCTGGTTGCAGGGCCTAAGGGAGAAGATTAAAAAAGGAGGTGACACCCATTCCCGTGCAATGGAATGAAATTCCAGGGAGTGCAAGGGCTGTCATCCTCCTATCTAGGTACCATCGCCGCTTAGGCAAAGGCAACATTGACTTGGATCACTCATCGACTCAGGGCAATGGGTAAAACCCCTGAGGTGCATCGACTGAGTGTCACAGTCTGTTTTAATTTTTTAACATGGATAAAAAATTTTGGGAGATGATCCTTGTTTCAAGGCCACAAGCGTTTGCGAGATCGCGACCTAGTCACGTTTATGTTGGGTATTGAGTTTGCAGAACAACCAGAGTAAAAACACTAAGCCACAACATCGTGCTGCACCAAACAGTCCAACCCCCACCCAATCTTAAAGTAAGAAAAGGCAGAAGAAACCCAGGGTAATAAGCCATCTGTGGGCAATGAATCCACTCGAGTAGAATTAGTGGTCATCCTCGCCGCCCTTGACTCTTCAAGTGGTAGCAGGTGTATCTGTGGAAAGATCATCTTCAGCTGTCACCAGCTTTTGCGTGAGGCGCTCCGGTACCCAGAATGGATTGTTTTCTTCCTGTGGGAAAACACAGACAGCTCCCCTGGATCTTATTAAGATAGGATCCGGGCCTTTCCATTGACCAGTTAAGACATCCTTCCATTTGATCATTTCCTTGGGCCTATTAGGCCCTAAGCAGTGGCGATCAGCTGCCGAATGGCCTTGACTGTCCAAATTCAAAAAATTGAGTGTGAAGAGTGCCAAGGAAACGGTCACTCGTGGCACTGAGGGCAGAGCCTCCTGGACTCTCCCTTTTGTTTTATTAAGTAGGATTTTAGGGTGCGGTGAGCATGTTTAATAATACCCTCACTTTGAGGGTTATATGGGAGACCCGTTAGATGGGTCACTTTTATTGGATGACAAAACTGTCCAAATTTTTGAGAAGTATAGGCTGGCCCATTGGCAGTTTTTAGAATTTTGGGCTTTCCACAGGCACTCCATGCCTCTAGGCAATGTTGAATAACATGGGCTGCCTTTTCTCCAGTTAGGGGAGAAGCAAACAACTCCAGAGTAAGTATCAACAGAAACATGCAAATATTGAAGTTTACCAAACAATGAAATGTGAGTAACATCCACCTGCCACACTTGTAGTGGATGGATTCCTCTGGGATTAATCCCAACATGAGGCATAGGTAAGAACTGACAACAATTTTGACATTGGGTAACAATATCTCTAGCTTCTTTTCTAGTTATGTCAAATCCATGACGCAATTTCTCAGCTGTAACATGAAAACTTTTATGAAACTCCTTAGCCAATTCTAAATTTGAATTAATGTTAGGGTTAGGGTTAGGGTTATGGTTAACGGTTAGGGGTTAGTGTTAGGGTTAGGGTTAGGATTTCGGTTAGGGTTAGGGTTAGGATTAGAGGGTGAGGGTTAGGATTAGGGTTAGGGTTAGGGTTAGGGGGGGTTAGGGTTAGGGTTTAGGGGTTAGGGTTAGGGTGAGTGTTAGGGTTAGAGGTTAGGGTTAGGGTTAGAGGGTTAGGGTTAGGGTTAGGGTTGGGGTTAGGCTTGGGGTTGGTGTTGGGGTTGGGGTTTGGGTTAGGGTTAGGTTTACAGTTAGGGTTAGTGTTAAGGTTAGGGTTAGGTTTAGGATTAGGGTCAGGGGTTAGGGGTTAGAGTTAGGGTTAAGGTTAGGGTTAGGGTTAGGGTTAGGAGTTAGGGGTTAGGGTTAGGGTTAGGGTTAGAGTTAGGGGTGTTAGGGTTTTTGTTAAGGCTAGGTTTATGGTTAGGGTTAGGGTTAGGGGTCAGGGTAAGTGTCGGTGTCAGGGTCAGGGTCAGGGTAAGGGGGTTTAGGGTTAGGATTGTGGTATGCTAACCACTGGGCAATACTGCCCCAACTGGCCCACTGCTAGGGCCCAGCCTAAACTGTGGACAAAGCCGGGGACACCTGAAGAGCCATTGTCTCACATTGTGAGAGGCAAGGTGAGGTCAATCTCTCCTGTTCCTCTTTCCACAGCAGCAGTTTCTCATCCTCTATGCCTGATGGCTGGACTGCCTCTGCTCAAAAAGCCAGGAGAACATAGGAGCCAGGGACACTGCCTAGGTAATGGACTAACTATTCATCTCTGTCATTTTGATTGGTACTTAGCTCATAATTTATCCTTCTCAGGTCTCTGATCACATTGACAGCTAGGCTAAAAGGCTAGGCTTAGTTAACAGTAACTTGGCAGTTAAAGAGCAGACAGTTAGGTTCACTATCAGCTCATTGGACAGTTCATTAGTTAGTTAAAACTACTGGGTACTATATATTTTGTATTAAAAAAAAGCCAAACAAAACAGGTTTGCCCTGCTCACAGGCTTTACATCAGTTGCCAATGTCTTATATTAATAGTTAAATAAAAAATATAAGGTTTATATAGGGTCTGAGGATATAGGAGTTCAGGTTATAAAAATCTAAAAAATGTTGGTCTACATACTGATCAAAGTATCAATTTAATGGACGTCAGGTTAACACTTAAGTAAAAAAAAAAAAAAAAAAAAAGTACAAGCAGTTTCTCACGCAGGCAATCTTACTTAGCCAAAATATAGGAGGGTTTACTCAAGGTTGCACAGAGCCTGCTGTCTGGTTACTATGGTTGCACGGAGTTTCTAAGGGTCAGAGTAGTCCACTGTAAGACCACCAAGGTCAGTCTGTGAGAGACTGGACTTTGAAAAATAGCCAAGAAGCTGAGTTCCGCTGCTCAGATGCCGTTAACTCCAAAAAGGCTGCCACATGGACACACTTAAGTTGTTTATAAAAGATAAAAAAATAACAGCTGACTGGTACCAATTCTGTTGGATATAGTTTTTATCTGTTACTCTCAAAATGTTGCTGTATTAGATTTGCTGATATGTTACTTTTCTGATACCAAAAATTTATATGAGTTTATAAAAATCAAAAGGTCATAAGACCTAGATCTGGCATAGCTCAAATGGATCCCAGAAGAGTTTTTCCCTGATGTTGGGATTTCTCACTTTTTCCATTTAACAGACAAATCTTAACTTCTGTCTCTAGTCTGAATTTGACTCAGCAGATTTTCACCTTTTTGACTCTGTTCGGGCATCAGCTATGGACTGCAAGCTGAGATCTGGACGTCCTGGAAACTGACATGATTGCTCCCTGCCTCTTCGGGTGGATCAATGAACCAGATGCTTGGGACTCCCTTATTGCCCAGCCTTTGACTGGCATTTCAGCCTTCCTAGCCCCTGATGCCTACGGTCCAACGGTAAGCTCGAAGAAGATCCAGAAGACGGATCTACGCCCAAATCCCCCCTAGCAGGCTGAAATGCTAAGTCAAAAGGGGCTCCCTGGCATTAGCTATTATCTTGGGCATCTGCTTAGCTGAAATGGACACTAATATTGCAGCAACTGGGCTAAAAGCCTAGAGACCCTGTAATAGTTCTCCTTGGCTTAAAGGAAGACTCAGACAGAGACAGCAGTTCTTTGAGTCAGGACAAATCTGGTACGAGAGTTGGTTCAATAAAGCCACCGGCTCTCTGTCATACAAGCGTTGGTGTTAACCCAGCAGTATCATCAGTTTAAACAGCAGGAGACAGAAATTAACTCTCCCTAGGCCCTAGAATGAAAGATTCCACTCTAAGTTAGAAGAAAAAGGGGGGAATGAAAGACCCCCGCCTCACCAAAAGTTAGAAGCAGCTAATAGTTAATGTCATTTTGTACAGCACTGTTTTGAGAAACTCTGAAGGATACCACTGTTTTGAGAAACTCTGTGGGCTAGGGATGGAACTAGCTGAAGAGACCCAGCTGATGGAGATATCTGCGGTCAGGCTGCCCCAGTTGAGCCAAAAATCAATTTGTGCTGACCACGCATATGAGAAGTTTGTGAGACTGTTCCAGCTGAGATAGGGGCCCTAAGACAAATAGTGTGACTGTTCCAGCTGAGATAGGAGCCCTAAGACAAGCAACAGGTGGTGGTCCCAAGATTGAGAGCCATCATGACCTTTCCGACCACCCAGTTCCTGATATCATGGTGTCCCTGCCAAACTCTGACTCAAGTTGTGGTCTCATTTAAATGTACCAATCAGCTCCCTGTAACTATGCTTCTTGCTTCTGTACCTGCGCTTTTGCTCTGAGACCCTATAAAAAGGCCAGCTTTCCACTCAGGGGGCACGCAGGTCTTCCGAGAGACTTCGTAGCCCCAGGTACCCGTGTATCAAAATAAAGCCTCTTGCTGTTTGCAGCCGAACATCTGGTCTCGTTGATCCTTGGGAGGGGGTCTCCCTGACGGAAGACACCCATCGGGAGTCTTTCAGTGCTTTGCATTTCTGTTCTTCTGTTGGAAACTTGTTTCTGTGCTGTACAGTGTGATATATCACTTTACAGTTTTCCTGTTATATTAAATGAACGGGCGACACGTATGTGAATTAGTTTATAAAGTTGTGCTTTGCATTTCTGTTCTTTTGATGAAAATTTGTTTATTTGCCCTACATTTCGATATATCGCTTTTCAGTTTTCCTGTATTCATAATTGAGTGAGCTAAACATTTGATTCCATTTAAAAGTAGTGCTTTGCTTTTCTGTTCTTTCATTCTAAACATGTTCCTGTGCAGTACAGTGCTTATATCACTTTTCAGTTTTCCTGTATTCCTAATTGATCAAGTGGCACACATGTGATTTAGTTTACAAAGTAGTGCTTTGCATTTCTGTTCTTCTGTTGGAAACTTGTTTCTGTGCTGTACAGTGTGATGTATCACTTTTCATTTTCCCTGTTATAATAATTGAATGGACGACACGCATGTGAATTAGTTTACAAAGTTGTGCTTTGCATTTCTCTTCTTTCGATGGAAACTTCTTTCTGTGCCTTACAGTGCGAGGTAACACTTCTCAGTTTTCCTGTATTCCTAATTGAGCGAGCGACACACATGTGATTCCGTTTAAAGGTAGTGCTTTGTTTTTCTGTACTTTAGTTCGAAACTTGTTCCTGTGCTGTACAGTGTGTTATATCACTTTTCAGGTTTCCTGTATTCTTATTTGAGCGAGTTGCACATATGTGATTTAGTTTACAAAGTAGTGCTTTGCATTTATGTTCTTTCGTTGGAAACTTGTTCCTTTTAGGAACAAGTTAGGGTTAGGGTTAGGGTTGGAGTTAGGGTTAGGGTTAGGGTTAGGCTAGGGTTAGGGTTCGGGTTAGGGTTAGAGGTTAAGGTTAGGGTTAGTGTTAGGGTTAGGGTTAGGTTTTTATCACTTTTCAGTTTTCCTGTTATAATAATAGAACAGGCAATACGAATGTGAATAAGTTTACAAAGTTGTGCTTTGCGTTTCTGTTCTTTCGATGAAAACTTGTTTCTTTGCCGTACATTTCGATATATCGCTTTTCAGTTTTCCTGTATTCCTAATTGAGCGAGAGGCACACATGTGATGTACTTTACAAAGTAGTGCTTTGCGTTTATTTTCTTTCGTTGGAAACTTGTTCCTGTTAGGAACAAGTTAGGGTTAGGGTTAGGGTTAGGATTAGTGTTAGGGTTAGGGTAGGATTAGTGTTAGGGTTAGGGTTAGGGTTAGGATTAGGGGTTAAGGTTAGGGTTAGTGATAGGGTTAGGGGCTTAGGGTTAGGGTTAGTGTTATATCACTTTTCAGTTTTCCTCTTATAATAATTGAACATAATGTGAATTAGTTTACAAAGTTGTGCTTTTCCTGTTAGGAACAAGTTAGGGTTTAGGTTAGGGTTAGGATTAGTGTTAGGGTTAGGGTAGGATTAGTGTTAGGGTTAGGGTTAGGGTTAGGATTAGGGGTTAAGGTTAGGGTTAGTGATAGGGTTAGGGGCTTAGGGTTAGGGTTAGTGTTATATCACTTTTCAGTTTTCCTCTTATAATAATTGAACAGGCAACACGAATGTGAATTAGTTTACAAAGTTGTGCTTTGCCTTTCTGTTCTTTCGATGAAAACTTGTTTGTTTGCATTACATTTCGATATATCGCTTTTCAGATTTCCTGTATTCCTAATTGAGCAAATGATACACATGTGATTCCGTTTAAAAATAGTGCTTTGCTTTCCTGTTCTTTCATTCGAAACTTATTCCTGTGCTGTACAATGTGATATATCACTTTTCAGTTTTCCTCTATTCCTAATTTTTGAGTGACACATATGTGATTTAGTTTAAAAAGTAGTGCTTTCCGTTTCTGTTCTTCTGTTGGAACCTTTTTTCTGTGCTGTGCAGTGTGATATATCATTTAGCCGATTTCCTGTGATAATAATGGAACGGGCGACACGTATGTGAATTATTTTACAAAGTTGTGCTTTGCGTTTCTGTTCTTTCG
Organism: Meriones psammophilus; assembly: GCA_036365155.1. Lineage (NCBI taxonomy): Eukaryota > Metazoa > Chordata > Mammalia > Rodentia > Muridae > Meriones > Meriones psammophilus. The sequence goes on from JAEOAE010002825.1 coordinate 33,740, forward strand.
ATGGAAACTTGTATGTGTGCTGTACAGTGCGAGATAACACTTTTCCGTTTTCCTCTCTTCCTAATTGAGTGAGGGAAACACATGTGATTCCGTTTAAAAGTAGTGCTTTGCTTTTCTGTTCTTCTGTTGGAAACTTGTTTCTGGGCTGTACAGTGTGATATATCACTTTTCAGTTTTCCTGTATTCCTAACTGAGCGAGTGGCACACATGTGATTTAGTTTACAAAGTAGTGCTTTGCGTTTCTGTTCTTTCTTTGGAAACTTGTTCCTGTTAGGAACAAGTTAGTGTTAGTGTTAGGGTTAGGGTTAGGGTTAGGGTTAGTGTTAGGGTCAGGTTAGGGAAAGGGTTAGGGTTAGCATTAGGGTTAGGTGTTAGGGTTATGGTTTGGGTTAGGGTTAGGGTTAGGGTTAGAGGCTTAGGGTTAGGGTTACGGTTATATCACATTTCAGTTTTCCTGTTATAATAATTGAACAGGCAAAATGAATGTGAATTAGTTTACAAAGTTGTGCTTTGCATTTCTGTTCTTTCGATGAAAACTTGTTTCTTTGCCGTACATTTCGAAATATCGCTTGTCAGTTTCCCTGTATCCCGAAATGAGCGAGCAACACACCTGTGATTTAGTTTAAAAGTAGTGCTTTGCGTTTCTGTTCTTCTGTTGGAAACTTGTTTCTGTGCTTTACAGTGTGATATATCACTTTTCAGTTTTCCTGTTATATTAATTGAATGGGCAACATGTATGTGAATTAGCTTACAAAGTTGTGCTTTGCGTTTCTGTTCTTTCAATGGAAACTTGTTCCTGGGCTGTACAGTTGGATATATCATTTTTCAGTTTTCCTGTTATAATAAATGAACGGGCAACACGTATGTGAATTAGTTTACAAAGGTGTGCTTTGCGTTTCTGTTCTTTCAATGGAAACTTGTTCCTGCGCTGTACAGTTGGATATATCATTTTTCAGTTTTCCTGTTATAATATTTGAACAGGCGACACAAATGTGAATTAGTTTACAAATTTGTGCTTTTCGTTTCTCTTCTTTCGATGAAAACTTGTTTCTTTGCAGTACATTTCAATATACCGCTTTTCAGTTTTCCTGTATTCCTAATTGAGCGAGCAACACACATGTGATTTAGTTTACAAAGTAGTGCTTTGAGTTTATGTTCTTTCGTTGGAAACTTGTTCCTGTTCGGGACAAGTTAAGGTGAGGGTTAGGGTTAGGGTTAGGGTTAGGGTTAGGTATGGTTAGGGTTAGGGTTAGGGTTAGGGTTAGGTTTAGGGGTTAGGGTTAGGGTTTGTGTTAGGGTTAGGGTTAGGGTTAGGTTAGGGTTAGGGGCTTAGTGTTAGTGTTAGGGTTATATACCTTTTCAGTTTTCCTGTTATAATAATTGAACAGGCAACACGAATGTGAATTAGTTTACAAAGTTGTGCTTTGGTTTCTGTTCTTTCGATGAAAACTTGTTCCTTTGCTGTACATTTCGATATATCGCTTTTCAGTTTTCCTGTATTCCTAATTGAAGGAGAGACACATATGTGATTTAATTTACAAAGTAGTGCTTTGCGTTTCTGTTCTTCTGTTGGAAACTTGTTCCTGTTAGGAACAAGTTAGGTTAGGTTAGGGTTAGGGTAGGGTTAGGGTTAGGGGCTTAGGGTTAGGGTTAGTGTTAGGATTAGGGTTAGGATAGGGTTAGAGTTAGGGTTAGGGTTACCGTTAGGGGTTAGGGTTAGGGTTAGTGGTTAGGGTTAGGGTTAGGGTTAGGGTTATGGTTAGGGGCTTATGGTTAGGATTAGGGTTATATCACTTTTCAGTTTTCCTGTTATAATAATTGTACAGGCGACACATATGAGAGTTAGTTTACAAATTTGTGCTTCGCGTTTTTGTTCCTTCGAAGGAAACTTGTTTCTGTGCCGTACGGCGCGAGATAACACTTTTCACCTTTCCTGTATTCCTAAATGAGCAAGCGACACACATATGATTCCATTTAAAAGTAGTGCTTTGCTTTTCTGTTCTTTCGTTCGAAACGTGTTCCTGTGCTTTCCAGTGCGTTATATCACTTTTCAGTTTTCCTGTATTCTTAATTGAGCGAGTGGCACACATGTGATTAAGTTTAAAATGTAGTGCTTTGCGTTTATGTTCTTTCGTTCGAAACTAGTTCCTGTTAGGGTTAGGGGCTTAGGGTTAGGGTTAGGGTTATATCACTTTTTAGTTTTCCTGTTATAATAATTGAACAGGTGACACTAATGTGAATTAGTTTACAAAGTTGTGCTTTTCGTTTCTGTTCTTTCGATGAAAACTTGTTTCTTGCCGTACATTTCAATATATCACATTTCAGTTTTCCTGTATTCCTAATTGAGCGAGCAACACACATTTGATTTAGTTTACAAAGTAGTGCTTTGCGTTTCTGTTCTTCTGTTGGAAAATTGTTTCTGTGCTGTACCATGTGATATATCACTCTTCAGTTTTTCTGTTATAATAATTGAATGGGCGACACGTATGTGAATTAGTTTACGAAGTTGTGCTTTGCGTTTCTGTTTTTTCGATGGAAACTTTTTCCTGTGCTTTACAGTTCGATATATTACTTTTCAGTTTTCCTTTTATAATAATTGAACAGGCGACACGTATGTGAATTACTTTACAAAGTTGTGCTTTGTGTTTCTGTTCTTTTGATGGAAACTTGTTTCTCTGCCTTACAGTGCGAGATAACACTCTTCAGTTTTCCTGTATTCCTAAATGAGCGAGCGACACACATGTGATTCCATTGAAATGTAGTGCTTTCCTTTCCTTTTTTTCCTTCGAAACTTGTTCCTGTGTTGTACAGTGCATTATATCACTTTTCAGTTTTCCTGTATTCCTAATTGAGTGAGTGGCACACATGTGATTTACTTTACAAAGTAGTGCTTTGCGTTTATGTTCATTCGTTGAAAACTTGTTCCTGTTAGGAACAAGTTAGGGTTAGGGATAGGGTAGGGTTAGGGTTAGGGTTTGGGTTAGGGTCAGAGTTAGGTGTTAGGGTTAGCGTTAGGGTTAGGGGTAGGGTTAGTGTCTTAGGGTTAGGGTTAGGGATTTAACACTTTTCAGTTTTCCTGTTATAATAATTGAAAAGGCGACACGAATTTGAATTAGTTTACAAAGTTGTGCTTTGCTTTCCTTTTCTTTCGATGAAAACTTGTTTCTTAGCTGTACATTTCGATATATCGATCTTCATATTTCCTGTATTCCTAATTGAGCAACCGACACACATGTGATTTACTTTACAAAGTAGTGGTTTGCGTTTATGTTCATTTGTTGGAAACTTCTTCCTGTTAGGAACAAGTTAGGGTTAGGGTTAGGGTTAGGGATAGGTTTTGGTTAGGGTTAGGGTTAGGGTTAGGGTTAGATTTTGGTGTTAGGGTTAGCGTTAGGGTTAGGGGTAGGGTTAGGGGCTTAGGGTTACGGTGAGGGTCATATCACTTTTCAGTTTTCCTGTTATAATAATTGAAAAGGCGACATGAATGTGAATTAGTTTAGAAAGTAGTGCTTTGTGTTTCTGTTCTTCTGTTGGAAACTTGTTTCTGTGCTGTACAGTGTGATATATCACTTTTCAGTTTTCCTGTTTTAATAATTGAACAGTCTACACGTATCTGAATTAGTTTTCAAAGTTGTGCTTTGCGTTTCTGTTCTTTCGATGGAAACTTGTTGCAGTGCCGTGAAGTCCGAGATAACACTTTTCAGTTTTCCTTTATTCCTAATTGAGCGAGCAACACACATGTAATTCCGTTTAAAAGTAGTGCTTTGCTTTTCTGTTATTTCTTTCGAACTTGTTCCTGTGCTGTACAGTGCGTTATATCACTTTTTAGTTTTCCTGTATTCCTAATTGAGCGAGTGGCATACATGTGATTTAGTTTATAAAGTAGTGCTTTGCGTTTCTATTCTGTCCTTGGAGACTTGTTCCTGTTAGGAACAAGTTACGGTTAGGGTTAGGGTTAGGGTTATGGTTATGGTTAGGGTTAGGGGTTAGGGTTAGGGTTAGGTTTAGGGTTAGGGGCTTAGGGTTATGGTTGGGGTTATATCACTTTTCAGTTTTCCAGTTATAATAATTCAACAGGCGACATGAATGTGAATTAGTTTTCAAAGTTGTGCTTTGTGTTTCTGTTCTTTCAATGAAAACTTGTTTCTTTGCCATATATTTCGATATATCACTTTTCAGTTTTCCTGTATTCCTAATTGAATGAGCTACACATGTGATTTAGTTTACAAAGTAGTGTTTTGCGTTTCTGTTCTTCTGTTTGAAACTTGATTCTGTGCTGTACAGTGTGATATATCACTTTTCAGTTTTCCTGTTATAATAATTGAACGGGCGACACATATGTGAATTAGTTTACAAAGTTGTGCTTTGCGTTTCTGTTCTTTCGATGGAAACTTGTTCCTGTCCTGTACAGTTCCATATATCACTTTTCAGTTTTCCTGTTATAATAATTGAACGGGCAACACGTATGTGAATTAGTTTACAACGTTGTGCATTTCGTTTCTGTTCTTTCAATGGAAGCAGGTTCCTGTGCTATACAGTTCAATATATCACTTTTCAGTTTTCCCGTTTTAATAATGGAACGGGCGACACATATGTGAATTAGTTGACAAAGTTGTGCTTTGCATTTCTGTTCTTTCAATTGAAACTTGTTTATGTGCTGTACAGTGCGTTATATCTCTTTTCAGTTTTCCTGTATTCCTAATTGAGCGAGTGGCACACATGAGATTTAGTTTACAAAGTAGTGCTTTGCCTTTCTGTTCTTTCTTTGGAAACTTGTTCCTGTTAGGAACAAGTTAGTGTTAGGATTAGGGATAGGGTTAGGTTTAGGTTAGGGTGAGGGTGAGGTTAGGGTTAGGGTAGAGAAAGGGTTAGGCTTAGGGTTAGGGTTAGGGTTAGGGGCTTAGGGTTAGGGTGAGGGTTATATCACTTTTCAGTTTTTATGTTATAATAATTGAACAGGCGTACGAATGTGAATTAGTTTACAAAGTTGTGCTTTTGCGTTTCTCTTCTTTTGATGAAAACTTGTTCCTGTTAGGAACAAGTTAGGTTTAGGTTAGCGTTAGGTTAGGGTTAGGTTTAGGGGTTAGGGTTAGGGTTATTTTTAGAGTTAGGGGCTTAGGTTTAGGATTAGGGTTATATCACTTTTCACTCTTCCTGTTATAATAATTGAACAGGCGACACGAATATGAATTAGTTTAAAAGTTGTTCTTTTCGTTTCTGTTCTTTCGATGGACGCAGGTTCCTGTGCTGTACAGTTCGATATATCACGTTTCAGTTTTCCTATTATAATAATTGAATGGGCGACACATATGTGAATTAGTTTACAAAGTTGTGCTTTGCGTTTTTGTTCTTTCGATGGAAACTTTTTTATGTGCTGTACAGTGCGAGATAACACTTTTCAGTTTTCCTGTATTCCTAATTGAGGGAGCGACACACATGTGATTCCTATTAAAGGTAGTGCTTTGCTTTTCTGTTCTTTCTTTCTAAACTTGTTAGTGTGCTGTACAGTGCGTTATATCTCTTTTCAGTTTTCCTGTATTCCTAATTGAGCGAGTGGCACACATGTGATTTACTTTACAAAGTAGTGCTTTGTGTTTATGTTCTTTCGTTGTAAACTTGTTCCTGTTAGGAACAAGTTAGGGTTAGGTTAGGGTTAGGGTTAGGGTTAGCAGTTTGGGTTATGGTTAGGGTTAGAGTTATGGGCTTAGGGTGAGGATTAGGGTTATATCACTTTTCAGTTTTCCTGGTATAATAATTGAACAGGCGACACGAATGTAAATAAGTTTACAAAGTTGTGCTTTGCATTTCTGTTCTTTCGATGAAAACTTGTTTCTTTGTCATACATTTCGATTTATTGCTTTTCAGTTTCCCTGTATTCCTAATTCAGTGAGCAACACACATGTGATTTAGTTTACAAAGTAGTGCTTTGCTTTTCTGTTCTTCTGTTGGAAACTTGTTTCTGTGCTGTATAGTGTGATATATCACTTTTCAGTTTTCCTGTTATAATAATTGAACGGGCAACACGTATGTGAATTACTTTACAAATTGTGCTTTTCGTTTCTGTTCTTTCGATGGAAGTAGGTTCCTGTGCTATACAGTTCGATATATCACTTTTCAGTTTTCCTGTTATAATAATGGAATGGGTGACACATATGTGAATTAGTTTACAAAGTTGTGCTTTGCGTTTCTCTTCTTTCGATGGAAACTTGTTTCTGTGCCATACAGTGCAAGATAAAACTTTTCACTTTCCTGTATTCCTAATTGAGCAAGTGACACAAATGTGATTCTGTTTAAAAGTAGTGCTTTGCTTTTCTGTTCTTTTGTTTGAAACTTGTTCTTGTGCTGTACAGTGCATTATATCACTTTTCAGTTTTCCTGTATTCCTAATTGAGCGAGTGGCACACATGTGATATAGTTTACAGAGTAGTGCATTGCGATTCTGTTCTTTCGTTGAACAAGTTAGGGTTAGGGTTAGGGTTAGGGGCTTAGGGTTAGGGTTAGGGTTAGGGTTAGGGTTAGGGTTAGGGTTAGCGTTAGGGGCTTCGGGTCAGGGTGAGGGTTATATCACTTTTCAGTTTTCCTGTTATAATAATTAAACAGGCGACACGAATGTGAATTAGTTTACAAGGTAGTGCTTTGCATTTCTGTTCTTCTTTTGGAAACTTGTTTCTGTGATGTACAGTGTGATATATCACTTTTCAGTTTTCCTGTATTCCTAAATGAGTGAGTGGCACACATGAGATTTAGTTTACAAAGTAGTGCTTTTTATGTTTATGCTCTTTCGTTGGAAACTTGTTCCTGTTAGGAACAAGTTAGGGTTAGTGTTAGGGTTAGGTTTGGGGTGAGAGTCAGGGGCTTAGGGTTAGGATTAGTGTTAGGGTTAGGGTTAGGGCTTAGGGTTAAGTTTAGGGTTAGCGTTAGGTTTAGGGTTAGGTTTAGGGTTAGGGTTAGGGGTTATGGTTAAGGTTAGGGTTACGTTTATATCACTTTTCAGTTTCCCTGTTATAATAATTGAACAGGCGACACGAATGTGAATTACTTTACAAAGTTGTGCTTTGCGTTTAGGTTTTTTCGATGAAAACTTGTTTCTTTGCCATACATTTTGATTTATCGCTTTTCAGTTTCCCTGTATTCCTAATTGAGTGAGCGACACACATGTGTTTTAGTTTACAAAGTAGTGCTTTGCTTTTCGGTTCTTCTGTTGGAAACTTGTTTCTGTGCTGTATAGTGTGATATATCACTTATCAGTTTTCCTGTTATAATAATTGAACGGGCGATACGTATGTGAATTACTTTACAAAGTTGTGCTTTGAGTTTCTGTTCTTTCGATGGAAACTTGTTGCAGTGCCGTGAAGTCCGAGATAACACTTTTCAGTCGTCCTTTATTCCTAATTGAGCGAGTGACACACATGTAATTCCGTTTAAAAGTAGTGCTTTGCTTTTCTGTTCTTTCTTTCGAACTTGTTCCTGTGCTGTACAGTGCTTTATATCACTTTTTAGTTTTCCTGTATTCCTAATTGAGCGAGTGGCATACATGTGATTTAGTTTATAAAGTAGTGCTTTGCGTTTCTATTCTGTCCTTGGAGACTTGTTCTTGTTAGGAACAAGTTACTGATAGGGTTAGGGTTAGGGTTATGGTTATGGTTAGGGTTAGGTGTTAGGTTAGGTTAGGTTTAGGTTAGGGGCTTAGGGTTATGGTTGGGGTTATATCACTTTTCAGTTTTCCAGTTATAATAATTCAACAGGCGACACTAATGTGAATTAGTTTTACAAAGTTGTGCTTTTGCGTTTCTCTTCTTTCGATGGAAACTTGTTTCTGTGCCATACAGTAAGTAGATAACACTTTCAGTTTTCCTGTATTACTAATTGAGCGAGCGACACACATGTGATTCGGTTTAAAAGTAGTGCTTTGCTTTTTTGTTTTTTCGTTCGAAACTTGTTTCTGTGCTTTACAGTGTGTTATATCACTTTTCAGTTGTCCTGTGTTCCTAATTGAGCGAGTGGCAGACATGTGATTTGGTTTACAAAGTAGTGCTTTGCGTTTATGTTCTTTCGTTGGAAACTTGTTTCTGTTAGGAACAAGTTAGGTTTAGGTTAGGGTTAGTGTTAGTGTTAGGGTTAGGGTTAGGGCACGGTTAGGGTTAGGGTTAGGGTTATGATTAGGGTTTTGGGTTAGGGTTAGGGTTAGGGGCTTAAGTTTAGGGTTAAGTGCCGCGGCCAGCCGGGCAGAGTCGAACGGTTCTTGAGTTGGGTGTGAGGATTAAAATTAATAAAATAATCACACAGCCCACAGGAAACTTTTTAAAGGTCCAGACTCGACAGCTTTTGCAAAAGGCAGACTGCTGCAGCAAGCAGTGCCAACAGCCAGTCTCCAGTGCTGCCTCATCCTCTGCCTCCAGCCTTCTGACCACTTTATTTATTTTGAGGAGTTACTTTAGCCAGTAAAACATCTCAGAACAATAGGTTAATTTGCACAAGGAGACTGAGGAAGAGGTGTAACCCTCACAAGCTATCCCACCTGCTGTCACAATCAAAAGGAGATGGACTTGCGAGTTCTCCTCTGCCATTAGTAAAAGGCCTCCAAAAGCCATCTCTCCGCCGAGATTTAAATATCAAAGCAGGCCACTGAGTCATGGCTCCCGACAGTTAGGGTTATATCACTTTTCAGTTTTCCTGTTATAATAATTCAACGGGTGACAGGAATGTGAATTAGTTTAAAAAGTTGTGCTTTGTGTTTCTGTTCTTTCAATGAAAACTTGTTTCTTTGCCATATATTTCGATATATCACTTTTCAGTTTTCCTGTATTCCTAATTGAGCGAACTACACATGTGATTTAGTTTACAAAGTAGTGTTTTGCGTTTCTGTTCTTTCGATGGAAACTTGTTCCTGTGCTGTACAGTTCCATATATCACTTTTCAGTTTTCCTGTTATAATAATTGAACAGGCAACACGCATGTGAATTAGTTTACAAAGTTGTGCTTTGCGTTTCTCTTCTTTCGATTGAAACTCGTTTCTGTGCCATACAGTATGTTATATCACTTTTCAGTTTTCCTGTATTCCTAATTGAGCGAGTGGCACACATGTGATTTGGTTTACAAAGTAGTGCTTTGCATTTATGTTCTTTCGTTGTAAACTTGTTCCTGTTAGGAACAAGTTAGGGTTAGGGTTAGGGTTAGGGGTAGGGGTGGGGTTAGGGGCTTAGGAGTAGGATTAGGGTTATATCACTTTTCAGTTTTCCTGTTATAATAATTGAACAGGCGACACGAATATGAATTAGTTTACAAAGTAGTGCTTTGCTTTTCTATTCTTTCGATGAAAACTTGTTTCTTTGCGGTACATTTCTATTTATCGCTTTTCAGTTTTCCTGTATTCCTAGTTGAGCGAGCGACACACATGTGATTTAGTTTACAAAGTAGTGCTTTGTGTTTCTGTTCTTCTGTTGGAAATTTGTTTCTGTGCTGTACAGTTCCATATATCACTTTTCAGTTTTCCTGTTATAATAATTGAACGGGCGACACGTATGTGAATTAGTTTACAACGTTGTGCATTTCGTTTCTGTTCTTTCAATGGAAGCAGGTTCCTGTGCTATACAGTTCAATATATCACTTTTCAGTTTTCCCGTTTTAATAATGGAACGGGCGACACATATGTGAATTAGTTGACAAAGTTGTGCTTTGCATTTCTGTTCTTTCAATTGAAACTTGTTTATGTGCTGTACAGTGCGTTATATCTCTTTTCAGTTTTCCTGTATTCCTAATTGAGCGAGTGGCACACATGAGATTTAGTTTACAAAGTAGTGCTTTGCCTTTCTGTTCTTTCTTTGGAAACTTGTTCCTGTTAGGAACAAGTTAGTGTTAGGATTAGGGATAGGGTTAGGTTTAGGGTTAGGGTGAGGGTGAGGGTTAGGGTTAGGGTAGAGAAAGGGTTAGGCTTAGGGTTAGGGTTAGGGTTAGGGGCTTAGGGTTAGGGTGAGGGTTATATCACTTTTCAGTTTTTATGTTATAATAATTGAACAGGCGACACGAATGTGAATTAGTTTACAAAGTTGTGCTTTGCGTTTCTCTTCTTTTGATGAAAAATTGTTCCTGTTAGGAACAAGTTAGGTTTAGGGTTAGCGTTAGGGTTAGGGTTAGGTTTAGGGGTTAGGGTTAGGGTTATTTTTAGAGTTAGGGGCTTATGTTTAGGAATAGGGTTATGTCACTTTTCACTCTTCCTGTTAAAATAATTGAACAGGCGACACGAATATAAATAAGTTTACAAAGTTGTGCTTTGCATTTCTGTTCTTTCGATGAAAACTTGTTTCTTTGTTGTACATTTCGATTTATCGCTTTTCAGTTTCCCTGTATTCCTAATTCAGTGAGCGACACACATGTGATTTAGTTTACAAAGTAGTGCTTTGCTTTTCTGTTCTTCTGTTGGAAACTTGTTTCTGTGCTGTACAGTGTGATATATCACTTTTCAGTTTTCCTGTATTCCTAATTGAGTGAGTGGCACACATGAGATTTAGTTTACAAAGTAGTGCATTGCGTTTCTGTTCTTTCGTTGAACAAGTTAGGGTTAGGGTTAGGGTTAGGTTTAGGGTTCGGGTTAGGGGCTTAGGGTTAGGGTTAGGGTTAGGGTTAGGGTTAGGGTTAGGGTTTCAGGTCAGGGTGAGGGTTATATCACTTTTCAGTTTTCCTGTTATAATAATTAAACAGGCGACACGAATGTGAATTAGTTTACAAGGTAGTGCTTTGCGTTTCTGTTCTTCTGTTGGAAACTTGTTTCTGTGCTGTACAGTGTGATATATCACTTTTCAGTTTTCCTGTATTCTTAATTGAGTGAGTGGCACACATGAGATTTAGTTTACAAAGTAGTGCTTACGTTTATGTTCTTTTCGTTGGAAACTTGTTCCTGTTAGGAACAAGTTAGGGTTAGTGTTAGGGTTAGGTTTAGGGTTAGAGTTAGGGGCTTAGGGTTAGGATTAGGGTTAGGGTTACGGTTAGGGGCGTAGGGTTAGGGTTAGGGTTAGCGTTAGGGTTAGGGTTAGGTTTAAGGTTAGGGTTAGGGGTTATTGTTAAGGTTAGGGTTAGGTTTATATCACTTTTCAGTTTTCCTGTTATAATAATTGAACAGGCGACACGAACTAATGAATTACTTTACAAAGTTGTGCTTTATGTTTAGGTTCTTTTCGATGAAAACTTGTTTCTTTGCCATACATTTTGATTTATCGCTTTTCAGTTTCCCTGTATTCCTAATTGAGTGAGCGATACACATGTGTTTTAGTTTACAAAGTAGTGCTTTGCTTTTCAGTTCTTCTGTTGGAAACTTGTTTCTGTGCTGTATAGTGTGATATATCACTTTTCAGTTTTCCTGTTATAATAATTGAACGGGAGACACATATGTGAATTACTTTACAAAGTTGTGCTTTGAGTTTCTGTTCTTTCGATGGAAACTTGTTTCTGTGCCATAAAGTGCTAGATAACACTTTTCAGATTTCCTGTGCTCCTAATTGAGCCAGCAACACACATGTGATTTCGTTTAAAAGTAGTGCTTTGCTTTTCTGTTCTTTCGTTCAAAACTTGTTCCTGTGCTGTACAGTGCGTTATATCTCTTTTCAGTTTTTCTGTATTCCTAATTGAGCGAGTGGCACACATGTGATTTAGTTTACAAAGTAGTGCTTTGCGTTTCTGTTCTTTCGTTGGAAACTTGTTCCTGTTAGGAACAAGTTAGGGTTAGGGTTACGCTTACGGTTAGGGTTAGGGTTAGGGGCTTAGGGTTAGGGTTAGGGTTAGGGTTAGGGTTAGGGTTAGGGGCTTCGGGTCAGGGTGAGGGTTATATCACTTTTCAGTTTTCCTGTTATAATAATTAAGCAGGTGACATGAATGTGAATTAGTTTACAAGGTAGTGCTTTGCATTTCTGTTCTTTTGTTGGAAACTTGTTTCTGTGCTGTACAGTGTGATATATCACTTTTCAGTTTTCCTGTTATAATAATTGAACAGGCAACACGTATGTGAATTAGTTTACAAAGTTGTGCTTTTCGTTTCTGTTCTTTCGATGAAAACTTGTTTCTTTGCTGTACATTTCGATTTATTGCTTTTCAGTTTCCCTGTATTCCTAATTGAGTGAGCGACACACATGTGATTTAGTATACAAAGTAGTGCTTTGCGTTTCTGTTCTTCTGTTGGAAACTTGTTTCTGTGCTGTATAGTGTGATATATCACTTTTCAGTTTTCCTGTTATAGTAATTGAACGGGCGACACGTATGTGAATTAGTATACAAAGTTGTGCTTTTCATTTGTTCTTTTCGATGGAAGCAGGTTCCTATGCTATACAGTTCGATATATCACTTTTCAGTTTTCCTGTTATAATAATGGAATGGGCGACACATATGTGAATTAGTTTAAAGTTGTGCTTTGCGTTTCTCTTCGTTCGATGGAAACTTGTTTCTGTGCCCTACAGTGCGAGATAACTCTTTTAAGTATCTTTATTCCTAATTGAGCGAGCGACACTCATGTGATTCCGTTTAAAAGTAGTGTCTTGCTTTTCTGTTCTTTCGTTCGAAACTTGTTCCTGTGCTGTACAGGGTGTTATATCTCTTTTCAGTTTTCCTGTATTCATAATTGAGCGAGTGGCACACATGTGATTTAGTTTACAAAGTAGTGCTTTGCGATTCTGTTCTTTCGTTTGAAACTTGTTCATGTTTGGAACAAGTTAGGCTTAAGGTTAGTGTTAGGCTTAGGGTTAGGGTTAGGGTTAGGTGCTTAGGGTTAGGGTTAGTTTTAGGTTTTGGGTTAGGGTTAGGATTAATGTTAGGGCCTTGGGGTTAGGGTGAGGTTTAGGGGCTTAGGGTTAGGGTTAGGGGTAAGGTTAGGTTTAGGGGCTTAGGTTGAGGATTAGGGTTATATCACGTTTCAGTTTTCCTGTTATAATAATTGAATAGGCGACACAAATGTGAATTAGTTTACAAAGTTGTGCTTTGCGTTTCTGTTCTTTCGATGAAAACTTGTTTCTTTGCCGTACATTTCGATTTATCGCTTTTCAAATTCCCTGTATTCCGAATTGAGTGAGCGACACACATGTGATTTAGTTTACAAAGTAGAGCTTTGCGTTTCTGTTCTACTTTTGGAAACTTGTTTCTGTGCCGTAAAGTACGATCTAACACTTTTCAGTTTTCCTGTATGCCTAATTGAGCAAGCGACACACATGTGATTCCATTTAAATGTAGTGCTTTGATTTTCTGTTCTTTCTTTCGATACTTGTTCCTGTGTTGTACAGTGCGTTATATCACTTTTAAGTTTTCCTGTATTCCTAATTGAGCGAGTGGCACACATGTGATTTAGTTTACAAAGTAGTGCTTTGCGTTTATGTTCTTTCGTTGGAAACTTATTCCTGTTAGGAACAAGTTAGGGTTAGGGTTAGGGGCTTAGGGTTAGGTTTAGGGGTAGAGTTATTGTTAGGGGCTTACGGTAAGGGTGAGGGTTTGGGTTAGGGTTAGGGGCTTAGGGTTAGGGTGAGGGTTATATCACTTTTCAGTTTTCATGGTATAATAATTGAACAGGCGACATGAATGTGAATTAGTTTACAAAGTTGTGCTGTGTGTTTCTGTTTTTCTTTTGGAAACTTGTTTCTGTGCTGTATAGTGTGATATATCACTTTTCAGTTTTCCTGTTATAATAATTGAACAGGCGACATGAATGTGAATTAGTTTACAAAGTTGTGCTGTGTGTTTCTGTTTTTCTTTTGGAAACTTGTTTCTGTGCTATACAGTTCGATATATCACCTTTCAGTTTTCCTGTTATAATAATTGAACGGGGGACACATATGTGAATTAGTTTACAAAGTTGTGCTTTGTGTTTCTCTTCTTTCGATGGAAACTTGTTTCTGTGCCATGAAGTGCGAGGTAACACTTTTCAGTTTTCCTGCATTCCTAATAGAGCGAGCGACACACATGTGATTCCGTTTACAAGTAGTGCTTTGCTTTTCTGTTCTTTAGTTCAAAACTTGTTCCTGTGCTGTACAGTGCCTTATATCTCTTTTCCGTTTTCCTGTATTCCTAAATTAGCGAGTGGTAGACATGTGATTTAGTTTACAAAGTAGTGCTTTGTGTTTCTGTTCTTTCGTTGTAAACTTGTTCCTGTTAGGAACAAGTTAGGTTAGGTTTAGGTTAGTTTTAGGGTTAGGGTTAGGGTTAGAGTTAGGGTAGTGTTAGGGTTAGGGTTATGGTTAGGGTTAGGTTTAGGTTAGGGTTAGGGGTTAGGGTTATGGTTAGGGTTAGATTTAGGGGCTTAGGGTTAGGATTAGGGTTTTATCACTTTTCAGTTTTCCGGTTTAATAGTTGAACAGGAGACACGAATGTGAATTAGTTCTCAAAGTTGTGCTTTGCGTTTCTGTTCTTCTGTTGGAAAAGTGTTTCTGTGCTGTACAGTGTGATATATCACTTTTCAGTTTTCCTGTTATAATAATTGAATGGGCTTACACGTATGTGAAGTAGTTTACAAAGTTGTGCTTTGGGTTGCTGTTCTTTTGATGGAAAATTGTTTCTGTGCCTTACAGTGAGATAACACTTTTTAGTTTTCCTGTATTCCTAATTGCGGCGACACACATCTAATTCCTTTTAAAAGTAGTGCTTTAATTTTTTGTTCTTTTGATTGAAACTTGTTCTTGTGCTGTACAGTGCGTTGTATCACATTTAAGTTTTCCTGTATTCCTAATTAAGCGAATGGCACACATGTGATTTAGTTTACAAAAGTAGTGCTTTATGTTTCTGTTCTTTCGTAGGAAACTTGTTCCTGTTAGGAACAAGTAAGGGTTATCTTTAGGGTAAGGCTTAGGGTTAGGGTTAGGGTTAGGTGCTTAGGGTTAGGTTTAGTGTTAGGGTTAGGGTTAGGGGCTTAGGTTAGGTTAGGTTATATCACTTTTCAGTTTTCCTGTTATAATAATTGAACAGGCGACACGAATGTGACTTAGTTTACAATGTTGTGCTTTGCGTTTCTTTTCTTTCGATGAAAACGTGTTTCTTTGCCATACATTTCGATTTATCGCTTTTGAGTTTCCCTGTATTCCTAATTGAGTGAGCGACACACATGTGATTTAGTTTACAAAGTAGTGCTTTGTGTTTTTGTTCTTCTGTTGGAACGTTCTTTCTGTGCTATACAGTGTGATATATCACTTTTCAGTTTTCCTGTTATAATAATTGAACAGGCGACACGTATGTGAATTAGTTTACAAAGTTGTGCTTTTCGTTTCTGTTCTTTCGATGAAAACTTGTTTCTTTGCTGTACATTTCGATTTATTGCTTTTCAGTTTCCCTGTATTCCTAATTGAGTGAGCGACACACATGTGATTTAGTATACAAAGTAGTGCTTTGCGTTTCTGTTCTTCTGTTGGAAACTTGTTTCTGTGCTGTATAGTGTGATATATCACTTTTCAGTTTTCCTGTTATAGTAATTGAACGGGCGACACGTATGTGAATTAGTATACAAAGTTGTGCTTTTCATTTCTGTTCTTTCGATGGAAGCAGGTTCCTATGCTATACAGTTCGATATATCACTTTTCAGTTTTCCTGTTATAATAATGGAATGGGCGACACATATGTGAATTAGTTTAAAGTTGTGCTTTGCGTTTCTCTTCGTTCGATGGAAACTTGTTTCTGTGCCCTACAGTGCGTGAGATAACTCTTTTAAGTATCTTTATTCCTAATTGAGCCGGCGACACTCATGTGATTCCGTTTAAAAGTAGTGTCTTGCTTTTCTGTTCTTTCGTTCGAAACTTGTTCCTGTGCTGTACAGGGTGTTATATCTCTTTTCAGTTTTCCTGTATTCATAATTGAGCGAGTGGCACACATGTGATTTAGTTTACAAAGTAGTGCTTTTGCGTTTATTTTCTTTTTGGAAACTTGTTCCTGTTAGGAACAAGTTAGGTTAGGCTTAGTGTTAGTGTTAGTGTTAGGGTTAGGGGCTTAGTGTTAGGGTTAGGGTTAGGGTTAGGGTTAGGGTTAGCATTAGGTTAGCGTTAGGGTTTGGTTAGGGGCTTAGGTTAGGGTTATATCACTTTTCACTTTTCCTGTTGTAATAATTGAACAGGCGACAGGAATGTGAATTAGTTTACAAAGTTGTGCTTTATGTTTCTCTTCTTTCGATGGAAACTTGTTTCTGTGACATAAAGTGCGAGATAACACTTTTCAGTTTTCCTGTATTCCTAATTGAGCGAGCTACACACATGTGATTTCGTTCAAAATATTGTTTTGCTCTTCTGTTCTTTTGTTGAAACTTGTTACTGTGCTGTACAGTGTTTTATGTCACTTTTCAGTTTTCCTGTATTCCTAATTGAGCGAGTGGCACACATGTGATTTAGTTTACAAAGTAGTGCTTTGCGATTCTGTTCTTTTCGTTTGAAACTTGTTCATGTTTGGAACAAGTTAGGCTTAAGGTTAGTGTTAGGCTTAGGTTAGGGTTAGGGTTAGGTGCTTAGGGTTAGGTTAGTTTTAGGTTTTGGGTTAGGTTAGGATTAATGTTAGGCCTTGGGGTTAGGGTGAGGTTTAGGGGCTTAGGTTAGGGTTAGGGGGGTAAGGTTAGGTTTAGGGGCTTAGGTTGAGGATTAGGGTTATATCACGTTTCAGTTTTCCTGTTATAATAATTGAATAGGCGACACAAATGTGAATTAGTTTACAAAGTTGTGCTTTTATGTTTCTGTTCTTCGATGAAAACTTGTTTCTTTGCCGTACATTTCGATTTATCGCTTTTCAAATTCCCTGTATTCCGAATTGAGTGAGCGACACACATGTGATTTAGTTTACAAAGTAGAGCTTTGCGTTTCTGTTCTACTTTTGGAAACTTGTTTCTGTGCCGTAAAGTGCGATCTAACACTTTTCAGTTTTCCTGTATGCCTAATTGAGCAAGCGACACACATGTGATTCCATTTAAATGTAGTGCTTTGATTTTCTGTTCTTTCTTTCGATACTTGTTCCTGTGTTGTACAGTGCGTTATATCACTTTTAAGTTTTCCTGTATTCCTAATTGAGCGAGTGGCACACATGTGATTTAGTTTACAAAGTAGTGCTTTATGCGTTTATGTTCTTTCGTTTGGAAACTTATTCCTGTTAGGAACAAGTTAGGGTTAGGGTTAGGGGCTTAGGTTAGGTTTAGGGGTAGAGTTATTGTTAGGGGCTTACGGTAAGGGTGAGGGTTTGGGTTAGGGTTAGGGGCTTAGGGTTAGGGTGAGGGTTATATCACTTTTCAGTTTTCATGGTATAATAATTGAACAGGCGACATGAATGTGAATTAGTTTACAAAGTTGTGCTGTGTGTTTCTGTTTTTCTTTTGGAAACTTGTTTCTGTGCTGTATAGTGTGATATATCACTTTTCAGTTTTCCTGTTATAATAATTGAACAGGCGACATGAATGTGAATTAGTTTACAAAGTTGTGCTGTGTGTTTCTGTTTTTCTTTTGGAAACTTGTTTCTGTGCTATACAGTTCGATATATCACCTTTCAGTTTTCCTGTTATAATAATTGAACGGGGGACACATATGTGAATTAGTTTACAAAGTTGTGCTTTGTGTTTCTCTTCTTTCGATGGAAACTTGTTTCTGTGCCATGAAGTGCGAGGTAACACTTTTCAGTTTTCCTGCATTCCTAATAGAGCGAGCGACACACATGTGATTCCGTTTACAAGTAGTGCTTTGCTTTTCTGTTCTTTAGTTCAAAACTTGTTCCTGTGCTGTACAGTGCCTTATATCTCTTTTCCGTTTTCCTGTATTCCTAAATTAGCGAGTGGTAGACATGTGATTTAGTTTACAAAGTAGTGCTTTGTGTTTCTGTTCTTTCGTTGTAAACTTGTTCCTGTTAGGAACAAGTTAGGTTAGGTTTAGGTTAGTTTTAGGGTTAGGGTTAGGGTTAGAGTTAGGGTAGTGTTAGGTTAGGGTTATGGTTAGGTTAGGTTTAGGGTTAGGGTTAGGGGTTAGGGTTATGGTTAGGGTTAGATTTAGGGGCTTAGGGTTAGGATTAGGGTTTTATCACTTTTCAGTTTTCCGGTTTAATAGTTGAACAGGAGACACGAATGTGAATTAGTTCTCAAAGTTGTGCTTTGCGTTTCTGTTCTTCTGTTGGAAAAGTGTTTCTGTGCTGTACAGTGTGATATATCACTTTTCAGTTTTCCTGTTATAATAATTGAATGGGCGACACGTATGTGAAGTAGTTTACAAAGTTGTGCTTTGGGTTGCTGTTCTTTTGATGGAAAATTGTTTCTGTGCCTTACAGTGCGAGATAACACTTTTTAGTTTTCCTGTATTCCTAATTAAGCGAGCGACACACATCTAATTCCTTTTAAAAGTAGTGCTTTAATTTTTTGTTCTTTTGATTGAAACTTGTTCTTGTGCTGTACAGTGCGTTGTATCACATTTAAGTTTTCCTGTATTCCTAATTAAGCGAATGGCACACATGTGATTTAGTTTACAAAGTAGTGCTTTGCGTTTCTGTTCTTTCGTAGGAAACTTGTTCCTGTTAGGAACAAGTAAGGGTTATCTTTAGGGTAAGGCTTAGGGTTAGGGTTAGGGTTAGGTGCTTAGGGTTAGGTTTAGTGTTAGGGTTAGGGTTAGGGGCTTAGGGTTAGGGTTAGGGTTATATCACTTTTCAGTTTTCCTGTTATAATAATTGAACAGGCGACACGAATGTGACTTAGTTTACAATGTTGTGCTTTGCGTTTCTTTTCTTTCGATGAAAACGTGTTTCTTTGCCATACATTTCGATTTATCGCTTTTGAGTTTCCCTGTATTCCTAATTGAGTGAGCGACACACATGTGATTTAGTTTACAAAGTAGTGCTTTGTGTTTTTGTTCTTCTGTTGGAACGTTCTTTCTGTGCTATACAGTGTGATAAATCACTTTTCAGTTTTTCTGTTATAATAATTGAACAGGGAACACGTATGTCAATTAGTTTACAAAGTTGTGCTTTTCTTTGCTGTTCTTTCGATGGAAGCAGGTTCCTGTGCTGTACAGTTCGATATATCACTTTTCAGTTTTCCTGTTACAATAATTGAACAGGTGACACGTATGTGAATAAATTTACAAAGTTGTGCTTTGCGTTTCTGTTCATTGGATGGAAACTTGTTTCTGTGCCATACAGTGCAAGATAACACTTTTCATTTTTCCTGTATTCCTAATTGAATGAGCGACAGACATGTGATTCTGTTTAAAATTAGTGCTTTGCTTTTCTGTTCTTTTGTTCGAAACTTGTTCCTGTGATGTACACTGTGTTATATCACTTTTCAGTTTTCATGTATTCCTAATTGAGCGATTGGCACACATGTGATTTAGTTTACAATGTAGTGCTTTGCGTTTATGTTCTTTTGTTGGAAACTTTTCCTGCTTTGAACAATTTAGGGTTAGGGTTCGGCTTAGGGTTAGGGTTAGGGTTACGGTTAGGGGCTTAGGGTTAGGGATAGGGTTAGGGGTAGGGTTAGGGTTATTGGCTTAGGGTTAGTGTGAGGGTTATATCACTTTTCAGTTTTCATGTTATAATTATTGAACAGGTGACACATATGTGAATTAGTTTAAAAAGTTGTGCTTTGCGTTTCACTTCTTTTGATGGAAACTTGTTTCTGTGCCTTACAATGTGAGATAACACTTTTCAATTTTCCTGTATTCCTAATTGAGCGAGCGATACACGTCATTCCGTTTAAAAGTAGTGCTTTGCTTTTCTGTTTTTTTGTTTGAAAGTTTTTCCTGTGATGTACAGTACGTTATATCACTTTTCAATTTTCCTGTATTCCTAATTGAGCGAGTAGCACACATGTGATTTAATTTACAAAGTAGTGCTTTGCGTTTAAGTTCTTTCGTTGGAAACTTGTTCCTGCTTGTTCCTGTTAGGAACAAGTTAGGGTTAGGCTTAGGGTTAGGGTTAGGGGTAGGGTTAGGTGCTTAGGGTTAGGGTTAAGGTTAGGGTTAAGGTTATTGGCTTAGGGTTAGTGTGTGGGTTATATCACTTTTCAGTTTTCCTGTTATAATAATTGAACAGGCGACACGAATGTGAATTAGTTTACACGGTAGTGCTTTGTGTTTCTTTTCTTCTTTTGGAAACTTGTTTCTGTGCTGTACAGTGTGATATATCACTTTTCAGTTTTCCTGATATAATAATTGAATGGGCGATATGTATGTGAATTAGTTTACAAAATTGTGCTTTTCGTTTCTGTTCTTTCGATGGAAGCAGGTTCCTGTGCTGTACAGTTCAATATATCACTTTTCAGTTTTCCTGTTATAATAATTGAACGGGTGACACGTATGTGAAGTAGTTTACAAATTGTGCTTCGCATTTCTCTTCTTTCGATGGAAACTTTTTTCTGTGCCATAAAGTCCGAGATAACACTTTTCAGTTTTCTTGTATTCCTAATTGAGCGAGGGACACACATTTGATTCCGTTTAAAAGTAGTGCTTTGCTTTTCTTTTTTTCCTTCGAAACATGTTCCTGTGCTGTACAGTGCGTCATATCTCTTTTCAGTTTTCCTGTATTCCTAATTGAGCGAGCGACACACATGTGATTCCGTTTAAAAGTAGTGCTTTGCTTTTCTCTTCTTTCGTTAGAAACCTGTTCCTGTGCTGTACAGTGCGCTATATCACTTTTCAGTTTTCCTGTATTCCTAATTGAGCGAGTGGCACACATGTGATTTAGTTTACAAATTAGTGCTTTGCGTTTCTGTTCTTTCGTTGGATACTTGTTCCTTTTAGGAACAAGTTAGGGTTATGTTTAGGGTTAGGATTAGGTTAGGGTTAGGGGCTTAGGTTAGGGTTAGGGTTAAGTTTAAGGGCTTAGGTTACGGTTAGGGTTAGGGTGAGGTTAGGGTTAGGGTTAGGTTAGGTTAGGGGTTTAGGGTTAGGATTAGGGTTATATCACTTTTCAGTTTTCATGTTATAATAATTGAGCAGGCGAAACGAATGTGAATTAGTTTACAAAGTTGTGCTTTGCGTTTCTGTTCTTTTGATGAAAACTAGTTTTTTTGCGGTACATTTCGATTTATTGCTTTTCAGTTTCCCTGTATTCCTAATTGAGTCAGCGACACACATGTGATTTAGTTTACAAAGTAGTGCTTTGCGCTTCAGTTCTTCTGTTGGAAACTTGTTTCTGTGCCATATAGTGCGAGATAACACTTTTCAGTTTTCCTGTATTCCTAATTGAGCGAGGGACACACATTTGATTCCGTTTAAAAGTAGTGCTTTGCTTTTCTTTTTTTCCTTCGAAACATGTTCCTGTGCTGTACAGTGCGTCATATCTCTTTTCAGTTTTCCTGTATTCCTAATTGAGCGAGTGGCACACATGTGATTTAGTTTACAAAGTAGTGCTTTGCGTTTAAGTTCTTTCGTTGGAAACTTGTTCCGGTTAGGAACTAGTTAGGGTTAGGTTTAGGTTTAGGGTTATTGTTAGGGTTAGGGTTAGTGTAAGTGTCAGAGTTAGGGGCTTAGGGTTAGGATTAGGGTTATATCACTTTTGAGTTTTCCTGTTATAATAATTGAACACTTGACACAAATGTCAATCAGTTTACAAAGTTGTGCTTTGCGTTTCTGTTCTTTTGATGAAAACTTGTTTCTTTGCAGTACATTTCCATATATCCCTTTCAGTTTTCCTGTATTCCTAATTGAGAGAGTGACAAATATGTGATTTAGTTTACAAACTAGTGCTTTGCGTTTCTGTTCTTTCGATGGAAACTTGTTCCTGTGCTGTACAGTTCGATATATCACTTTTCAGTTTTCCTGTTATAATAATTGAACGTGGGACACGTATGTGAAGTAGTTTACAAAGTTGTGCTTTGCATTTCTGTTCTTTCGATGGAAACGAGTTCCAGTGCTCTACAATTCTATATATCACTTTTCAGGTTTCCTGTTATAATAATTGAACATGTGACACATATGTGAAGTAGTTTACAAAGTTTTGCTTTGTGTTTCTTTTCATTGGATGGAAACTTGTTTCTGTGCCGTATAGTGCCAGATAACACTTTTCAGTTTTCCTGTATACCTAATTGAGCGAGCGACTCACATGTGATTTAGTTTACAAAGTAGTGCTTTGGGTTTATGTTCTTTAGTTAGAAACTTGTTCCTGTTAGGAACAATTTAGGGTTAGGGTTACGGTTAGGCTTAGGGTTAGGGTTAGGGTTAGGGGCTTAGGGTTAGGGATAGCGTTAGGGTTAGGTTTAGGGTTATTGGCTTAGGGTTAGGGTGAGTGTTATATCACTTTTCAGTTTTCCTGTTATAATTATTGAACAGGCGACACAAATGTGAATAATTTTACAAGGTAGTGCTTTGCGTTTCTATTCTTCTGTTGGAAACTTGTTTCTGGGCTGTACAGTGTGATATATCACTTTACAGTTTTCCTGTTATAATAATTGAACAGGCGACATGCATGTGAAGTAGTTTACAAAGTTGTGCTTTTCGTTTCTGTTCTTTCTATGGAAACCTGTTTCTGCGCCGTAAGTGTGAGATAACACTTTTCAGTTTTCCTGTATTCCTAATTGAGCGAGCAACACACATGTGATTCCGTTTAAAAGTAGTGCTTTGCTTTTCTGTTCTTTCGTTCGAAATTTGTTCCTGTGCTGTACAGTGTGTTATATCACTTTTAAGTTTTCCTGTATTCCTAATTGAGCGAGTGGCAAACATGTGATTTTGTTTACAAAGTAGTGCTTTGCTTTTAAGTTCTTTCGTTGGAAACTTGTTCCTGTTAGGAACAAGTTAAGGTTAGGGTTAGGCTTAGGGTTAGGGTTAGGGTTAGGGGTAGGGGTAGGGTTAGTGTTAGGGGTTAGGGTTAGGGGCTTAGGGTTAGGATTAGGGTTCTATCACTTTTCAGTTTTCCTGTTATTATAATTGAACAGGCGACACGAATGTGAATTAGTTTACAAAGTTGTGCTTTATGTTTCTGTTCTTTCGATGAAAACTTGTTTCTTAGCCAAAAATTTCGATATATCGCTTTTCAGTTTTCCTGTATTCCTAATTGAGCGAGCGACTCACATGTGATTTAGTTTACAAAGTAGTGCTTTTCGTTTCTGTTCTTCTGTTGGAAACTTGTTTCTGTGCTGTATAGTGTGATATATCACTTTTCAGTTTTCCTGTTATAATAATTGAACGGGCGACACGTATGTGAATTAGTTAAAAAGTTGTGCTTTGAGTTTTTGTTCTTTCGATGGAAACTTGTTTCTGTGCCATACAGTGCAAGATAACACTTTTCAGTTTTCCTGTATTCCTAATTGAGCGAGCCACACACATGTGATTCCGTTTAAATTAGTGCTTTGCTGTTCTGTTCTTTCTTTCGAAACTTGTTCCTGTGCTGTACAGTGCGTTATATCACTTTTCAGTTTTCCTGTATTCCTAATCGAGAGAGTGGCCCACATGTGACTTAGTTTACAAAGAAGTGCTTTGTGTTTATACTCTTTCGTTGGAAACTTGTTCCTTTTAGCAACAAGTTAGGGTTAGGTTAGGTTAGGGTTAGGGTTAGGGTTATGGTTAGGGGTTAGGGATAGCGGTGAGGATTACGGTTAGGGTTAGAGTTAGGGGCTTAGGGAAAGGATTAGGGTTATATCAATTTTCAGTTTTCCTGTTATAATAATTGAACAGGCGACATGAACGTGAAATAGATTACAGAGTTCTGCTTTGCGTTTCTGTTCTTTCCATGAAAATTGTTTCTTTGCTGTACATTTCAATATATCACTTTTCAGTTTTCCTGTATTCCTAATTGAGCTAGCGACACACATGTGATTTACTTTACAAAGTAGTGCTTTGTGTTTCTGTTCTTCTCTTTGAAACTTGTTTCTGTGCTGTACACTTTGATATATCACTTTTCAGTTTTCCTGTAATAATAATTGAACGGGCGACACGTATGTGAATTAGTTAAAATTTGTGCTTTGCGTTTCTCTTCTTTCGATGGAAACTTATTTCTGTACCTTACAGTGTGAGATAACACTTTTCAATTTTCCTGTATTCTTAATTGAGCAAGCGACACATGTCATTCCGTTTAAAAGTGGTGCTTTGCTTTTCTGTTCTTTTGTTCGAAACTTGTTCCTGTGATGTACAGTGTGTTATATCACTTTTCAGTTTTCCTGTATTCCTAATTGAGCGAGTGGCACACATGTGATTTAGTTTACAAAGTTGTGCTTTGCGTTTATGTTCTTTTGTTGGAAACTTGTTCCTGTTAGGAACAATTTAGGGTTACGTTTAGGCTTAGGGTTAGGGTTAGGGTTAGGCTTAGTGGCTTAGGGTTAGGGATAGGGTTAGGGTTAGTTTTAGGGTTATTGGCTTAGGGTTAGGGTGAGGGTTATATCACTTTTCAGTTCTCCTGTTATAATTATTGAACAGGCGACACAAATGTGAATTAGTTTACAAGGAAGTGCTTTGTGTTTCTGTAATTCTGTAGGAAACTTGTTTCTGTGCTGTACCGTGTGTTATCACTTTTCAGTTTTCCTTTTATAATAATTGAACAGGCGACACGTATGTGAATTAGTTTACAAAGTTGTGTTTTTCGTTTCTGTTCTTTCGATGGAAGCAGGTTCATGTGCTTTCCAGTTCGATATATCATTTTTCAGTTTTCCTGTTATAATAATTGAACGGGCGACACGTATGTGAATTAGTTTACAAAGTTGTGCTTTCCGTTTCTGTTCTTTCGATGGAAACTTGTTTCTGTGCCGTACAGTGCGAGATAACAGTTTTCACTTTTCCTGTATTCCTAATTGAGCGAGCGCAACATATGTGATTCCGTTTGAAAGTAGTGCTTTGCTCTTCTATTCTTTCGTTCAAAACTTGTTCCTTTGATGTACATTGCGTTATATCTCTTTTCAGTTTTACTGTATTCCTAATTGAGAGAGTGGCCCACATGTGATTTAGTTTAGAAAGTAGTGCTTTGCATTTATGTTCTTTCGTTGGAAACTTGTTCCTCTTAGGAATAAGTTAGGGTTAGGGTTAGGGTTAGGGTTAGGGTTAGGGTTAGGGTTAGATGCTTAGTGTTAGGGTTAGGTTTATGGGTAGTTTTAGGGTTAGGGTTAGGATTAGGGTTAGGGGCTTAGGGTTAGGGTTAGCGTTATATCACTTTAAAGTTTTCCTGTTATAATAATTGAACAGGCGACACGTATGTGAATTAGTTTAAAAAGTTGTGCTTTGCGTTTCTGTTCTTTCGATGGAAACTTGTTTCTGTGCCGTAAAGTGCGAGATAACACTTTTCAGTTTCCCTGTATTCCTAATTGAGCGAGAGACACACATGTGATTCCGTATAAAAGTAATTCTTTGCTTTTCTGTTTTTTTTTTTTTTTTTTTTTTTTTTTCCTAGAGAAGTTTTATTCATTTACAAAGAACCCTACACTAACATCACTACTTTGATTTGACACTGACCCCTAGAGGATATTTTTTTTTTAATGCAGTTTATTCAGGAACCTTGAACAATCCTCGGACCCAGGGGAAAGCCAGCCTCCAGCTTAAATAGCCTCTGGGTAGCCAACCCAGGCGTGCCACGTGGGCAATGCAGATAGGTCCACATACATGGAAGCAAGCCAGATCCTCAGCCTTAGCCAAATGTGGAATTGTTCGTGACAGAGAGCACTCACCATCGGGAAGGTGGAAGGCGGAAACCAGCTCCATCTTTAAGGCATAGCATTCCGCAGCTCTCTGCAGTTCCCCCTTTTTGTTTTAGACGCATCAGGCAAGAGTAGAGGTCTGATCTCTGATATTAGAAATAAATTGGGACTTTGTACTGATGTTCATTTAGGTGTCATCCACCCAAAGAGCATCAGACCCGTCCGATAACTTTTTCTCAGAGGCGGGACCTGGGGCATCAACCCGCATGCAATCAGACATGCTCTTCTCTGGGTCCAAAGCGGCCGACCCTGAGTGCAGTGCTTAGCCTCGCATCCTGAGCGTAACATTTTAGCTTTTTATGGTATCCAACCATGCTTGGGGAGAATGTCCTGCTTCAATGGCTGTAAAGGCCTGAATGATCATGGCTGCATCACACTGTTGTGAGACTCTAATCTTGCATATATACCACAGGCAAACCAAGGAGACCAACAGCAGAAGGCCTGCTAACGCTCCCATGCCCGCCCATTCCTTCAGATGATTCATGGCTGCAGCAATCCATGATGATAATCCTGTGGCTAGTCCTGCGTCCACTCTGGTAGAATTTACTGTGACAATGGCCACTCTCAGCTGGTCCATCGTAGTATCGAATTCTCCAGTCCAATTACCTAAAATATAGCTCGACAATTGTTTAGACAGATTTGCAGCACAGGAAAAATTCTCATATGCTAGTGACTTAAAGTCCAGCATATTTTCATTAACAGCCAAGTTGAGCAATTTGCCATAGGGTATCAGTTTGCTCCTGCACGAGGTCATTCCTCTGATTGAACACCATCAAGCTTCCTTTTAGTTGAGCATTAATTCCTTTATGTACAACTAAGGCATGAGCTACATTGGCTAAATGATTGATCAGGGTCTGAGTAGTCTGCCCAGTATAACTCATGGCTAATGCCCCGGTGGTAGCTCCAACAGCCGCCAATGAGATGGTAGTAACAATGGTGGCTGTAGTTCCAAGATCCCTTTTCTGTCTGAAGAGAGTCATAGCATGAGGGGCATCCACGGGCACAGGCACCCAGTGAGGCATGCGAGTAACCAGGGCATACCTAAATTTACTAGGATTACAGCATTGGCAAAAAAGCAAGTATCATTACCACAATAACTTGGCTCTATCTGGCTAATAATGAATAAAAATGGGGATATAGACAAACAGGTGTGGGCTTATAGGAAATAGGAAATATTATGAGAAGCCTTAACCCCATCGTTGGAACATCCCTGCGTCAGTTCTAGAACTAGCAGTGGTGGTGTCCGAGGTCTGAGTAGGTTAAGGAGACCATTGCCCCAGGGGCGAGTTGTGCTCCATGCCAATTGACTAACTCCCTGTTTTCCTCCACTTTTGAAAGTCATTTAAGGTTCTTAAATTATTTTTTCCCTTTTTTAAAAAATTTTTCATCAATTACACTTTATTCATTCTGCATCCCCCATAAGTCCCTCCCTCCTCCCCTCCCAATCCCACCCTCCCTCCTCCCTTTGCTTGCATGCCACTCCCAAGTCCACTGATAGGGAGGTTCTCCTCTCCTTTCAGATCTTAGTCTATCAGTTCACATCAAAAGTGGCTGCATTGTCCTCTACTATGGCCTGGTAAGGCTGCTCCCCCCCAGGGGGAGGTGATCAAAGAGCAGGCCAATCAGATTATGTCAGAGGCAGTCCCTCTTCCCATTACTATGTAACCCAATTGGACTCTGAACTGCCCTGGGCTACATCTGTGCAGGGGTTCTGGGTTATCACCATGAATAGTCCTTGGTTGGAGTATGAGTCTCTGGGAAGTTCCCTGTGTTCAAATTTTCTTGTTCTGTTGCTCTCCTTGTGGAGACCCTGTCCTCTCCAGCTCTTACTATTTCCCATTTCTTACCTAAAATTCCATTCACTCTTCCTGACAGTTGCCCATCAGGCTCAGCATCTGCTTTGATAGTCTGAAGGGCAGAGGCTTTCAGAGGCCCTCTGTGGTAGGTTCCTAGGTTGTTTCCTGTTTCCTTCTTCTTCTGATGTCCATCCTCTTTGCCTTTCCGGATGGGGATTGGACATTTTATTTAGGGTCCTCTCTCTTGCTTAGTTTCTTTAGATGCACAGGTTTTAGTGGGTTTGTCCTATGTTGTATGTCTATATGAGTGAGTATATACCATGCGTGTCTTTTTGCTTCTGTGACAACTCACTCAGGATGATCCTTTCCAGATCCCACCATTTACCTGCAAATTTCATGATTTCCTTATTTTTCATTGCTGAGTAATATTCCATTGTGTAGATGTACCACAATTTCTGCACCCATTCTTCAGTTGAGGGGCATCTGGGTTGTTTCCAGCTTCTGGCTATTACAAATAAAGCTGCTACAAACATGGTTGAGCAAATGTCCTTTTTGTGTACTTGAGCCTCTTTTGGATATATGCCCAGGAGTGGTATGGCTGGATCTTGAGGAAGCACTATTCCTAGTTGTCTGAGAAAGCGCCAGATTGATTTCCAGAGTGGTTGTACAAGTTTACATTCCCACCAGCAATGGAGAAGGGTTCCCCTTTCTCCACAACCTCTCCAGCATGTGTTGTCACTTGAGTTTTTGATCTTGGCCATTCTCATGGGTGTAAGGTGAAATCTCAGGGTTGTTTTGATTTGCATTTCCCTAATGGCTAGTGAGGTTGAGCATTTCTTTAAGTGCTTCTCTGCCATTCGGTATTCCTCTACAGAGAATTCTCTGTTTAGCTCTGTTCCCCAATTTTTAAGTGGATTACTTGGTTTGCTGCTTTTCAGCTTCTTTAGTTCTTTATATATACTGGATATGAGTCCTCTGTCAGATAAAGGGTTGGTGAAGATTCTTTCCCAATCTGTAGGTGGTCGCTTTGTTTTGATGATGGTGTCCTTTGCTTTACAGAAGCTTTTCAGTTTCATGAGGTCCCATTTATTGACTGTTGCTCTTAGAGCCTGTGCTGTTGGTGTTCTGTTCAGGAAGTTTTCCCCTGTACCAATGAGTTCTAGGGTATTCCCCACTTTTTTTTCAAGCCGATTTAATGTGTCTGGTTTTATGTTGAGGTCTTTGATCCACTTGGACTTCAGTTTTGTGCAGGGTGACAAGTATGGATCTATTTTCATTTTTCTACATGTAGACATCCAGTTAGACCAGCACCATTTGTTGAAGATGCTATCTTTTTCCATTGTATGGTTTTGGCATCTTTGTCAAAGATCAGGTGTCCATA
Organism: Meriones psammophilus; assembly: GCA_036365155.1. Classification (NCBI taxonomy): domain Eukaryota; kingdom Metazoa; phylum Chordata; class Mammalia; order Rodentia; family Muridae; genus Meriones; species Meriones psammophilus. The sequence goes on from JAEOAE010002825.1 coordinate 62,496, forward strand.
AGTGTGTGGGTTTATTTCTGGGTCCTCTGTTCGGTTCCATTGATCCACCATTCTGTTTCTATGCCAGTACCATGCAGTTTTTAAAACTGTTGCTCTATAGTACAACTTAAGATCAGGGATGGAGATACCTCCGGAAGATCTTTTATTGTAGAGGATTGTTTTAGCAATTCTGGGTTTCTTGTTGTTCCATATGAAGTTGAGAATTTTTCTTTCCAGGTCTGTAAAGAATTGTGTTGGTAATTTGATGGGCATTGCATTGAATCTGTAGATTGCTTTTGGTAAGATGGCCATTTTTACTATGTTAATCTTGCCAAGCCATGAACATGGGAGATCTTTCCATCTTCTCATATCTTCTTCTAATTCTTTCTTCAGAGATTTGAAATTTTTTCATATAAGTCTTTGACTTCCTTGGTTAGGGTTACTCGAGGTACCTTATGTCATTTGTGGCTATTGTGAAGGGTGTTGTTTCCCTAATTTCTTTCTCAGCCCTTTTGTCTTTTGTATACAGGAGGGCTACTGATTTTTTGAGTTAATTTTGTATCCGGCCACTTTGCTGAAGGTGTTAATCAGCTGTAGGAGTTCCCTGGTAGAGTTTTGGGGTCACTCACGTATACTATCATATCATCTGCAAATAGTGATAATTTGACTTCTTCCTTTCCAATTTGTATCCCCTTGATCTCCTTCAACTGTCTTATTGCTCTAGCAAGGACTTCCAGCACTATGTTGAAGAGATATGGAGAGAGTGGGCAGCCTTGTCTTGTCCCTGATTTCAGTGGGATTGCTTTAAGTTTCTCTCCGTTCAGTTTGATGTTGGCTATAGGCTTGCTGTATATCGCCTTTACTATGTTTAGATATGTGCCTTGTATCCCTGATCTCTCCAATACTTTGAACATGAATGGATGTTGGATTTTGTCAAAGGCTTTTTCAGCATCTAGGAGATTATCATGTGGTTTTTCTTTCAATTTGTTAATATGGTGGATCACATTGATGGATTTCCTTATATTGAACCACCCCTGCATACCTGGGATGAAGCCTACTTGGTCATAGTGGATAATATCTTTGATGTGTTCTTGGATTCGGTTTGCAAGTATTTTATTAAGTATTTTTGCATCGATGTTCATAAGGGAGATTGGCCGGAAATTCTCTTTCTTTGTTGAGTCTTTGTGAGGTTTAGGTACCAAGGTGACTGTGGCTTCATAGAATGAATTTGGTAATATTCCTTCTGTTTCTATTTTGTGGAATAGTTTGAAGAGAATTGGTGTTAGCTCTTCTTTGAAGGTCTGGTAGAATTCTGTGCTGAAGCCATCTGGTCCTGGGCTTTTTTTGGATGGGAGACTTTTGATGACCGCTTCTATTTCTTTGGGGGATATAGGACTATTTAGTTGATTTACCTGGTCCTGATTTAGCTTTGGTAAGTCAAATCGATCAAGAAAATTGTCCATTTCATTTAGATTTTCAAATTTTGTGGCATATGGACTTTTGAAGTAAGTCCTAATGATTGTTTGGATTTCCTCAGTGTCTGTAGTTATATCCTTTTCATTCCTGATTTTGTTGATTTGGGTGGTGTCTCTCTACCTTTTAGTTAGCCTGGCTAAGGGTTTGTCGATCTTGTTGATTTTCTCAAAGAACCAGCTCTTGGTTTCATTGATTCTTTGAATTGTTTTATTTGTTTCCAATTGATTGATTTCAGCCCTGAGTTTGATTATTTCCAGCCGTCTACTCCTTCTTGGTGTGTCTGCTTCTTCTTTTTCTAGGGTTTTTAAGTGAGCCATTAGGGTGCTTGAATGAGCTGTCTCGAATTTCTTCTTGAAGGCACTTAGTGCTATGAACTTTCCTCTTAGCACTGCTTTCATTGTGTCCCACAAGTTCGGGTATGTTGTGTCTTCATTTTCATTGATTTCTAGAAAGACTTTAATTTCTTTCTTTATTTCTTCCCTGACCCAGCTGTCATTTAGTAACAAGTTGTTCAGTTTCCATGTGTGTGTAGGCTTTTTGTTATTTCTGTTATTGTGGAGGTCCAGCTTTATTCCATGGTGATCAGACAAGATACATGGGATTATTTCAATCTTCTTGTATCTGTTGAGGCTTGCTTTGTGACCCACTATATGGTCTATTTTGGAGAAGGTTCCATGAGGTGCTGAGAAGAAGGTAAATTCTTTTGTGTTTGGGTGTAAAGTTCTGTAAATGTCTGTGAGGTCCATTTGATTCATGACCTCTGTCAGAGACATTGTTTCTTTGTTTAATTTCTGTTTTGTTGACCTGTCCTTTGTTGAGAGCGGGGTGTTGAAGTCTCCCACTATTAATGTGTGGGGATCTATATGTGCTTTAAATTTTATCAATGTTTCTTTCACAAATGTGGTTGCCCTTGTATTTGGGGCATAGATGTTCAGGATTGTGATGTCTTCCTGGTGGAATTTTCCCTTGATGAGTATGAAGTGTCCTTCCCCATCTCTTTTGATTAATTTTGGTTGAAAGTCTATTTTATCAGATATTAGAATGGCGACTTCTGCTTGCTTCTTGGGTCCGTTTGCTTGGAAAGTCGTCTTCCAACCCTTTACCCTCAGGTAATGTCTATCTTTGTGTCTTAGGTGTGTTTCTTGTATGCAACAGATTGCTGGGTTTTGTTTACGTATCCATTCTGTTAATCTGTGTCTTTTTATTGGAGAGTTGAGTCCATTGATGTTGAGAGAAATTAATGACCATTGGCTGTTAGATGTCTTGATTTTGATGTTGGCTGTGGTCATCAGGTTGTGTGCTTGGTTGCTTTTTGTTTTACTGAAGTGAGGTTATTTATTTCCTGTGTTTTCTTGAATGTAGCTAGCTTTCTTGGGTTGTATTTTCCCTTCCAGTGTCTTCTGTAATGCTGGATTTGTTTGTAGGTATTGCTGAAATTTGTTTTTGTCATTGAATATCTTGTTTTCTCCATCTATGAGGACTGAGAGTTTTGCAGGGTATAGTAGCCTGGGCTGACATCTGTGTTCTCTTAGGGTCTGCATGATATCCGTCCAGGCCCTTCTGGCTTTCATAGTCTCTGTTGAAAAGTCAGGTGTGATTCTAATGGGTTTGCCATTATATGTTACTTGGCCTTTTTCCCTTGCAGCTTTTAGTATTTTTTTCTTTGTTCTGTATACTTACTGTTTTGATTATTATGTGGCGGGAGGATTTTCTTTTCTGGTCAAATTTGTTGGGTGTTCTGTAGGCCTCATGTATTCTAATTGGCCTCTCCTTTAGCTTGGGGAAATTTTCTTCAATGATTTTGTTGAAAATATTTTCTGGGCCTTGGAGAAGGAAGTCTTCTTTTCCTCTATACCTATTATTCTTAGGTTTTGTCTTTTCATATTGTCTTGCATTTCTTGGACGGTCTGTGTCAGGAATTTTTCGGATTTAACATTTTCCTTGACAGATACATCAATTTCTTCCATTGTATCTTCTACACCTGAGATTCTTTCTTCCATCTCTTGTAGTGTGTTGGTTATGCTTACCTCTGTAGTTCCTGTTTTCTTCCCTAGATTCTTCCTTTCCATTATTTCTTCCATTTGTGTTTTCTTTAATTTTTCCAATTCTATCTTCAGGTCCTGAGTTGTTTTGTTTACTTCCTTCACCTGTCTGATTGTACTTTCCTGTTTTTCTTTTAGTTCCTTCAACTCTGTTTCTATCATTTCATTCAGTGTTTTAAGCATTTCCTTTCTAAAGGCCATAAACTGTTTGGCTGTCGCTTCCTCTATTTCTTTACAGATGGCAATATTCTGTTTGAGTTTATCTTCCTCTATGTCTTTACTGAATCTTATTTGTTTCCTCTGTTATCATCTTCCTGAGCATACTTGTTAGGTCATCTTCTTGGATTTCAGTTATGGTGGGGTGTCCAGGGCTACTTGCCCCTGGGTAACTGGGTTCTGGAGATGCCATATTGCTCTGTCTTTTGTTGCTTGAGCTTTTACGCTGGCCTCTACCCATTGTGTTATCTTAGGTGTTTGGGGTTATTTTCTGGTGGTTCCTGGGGATCCTGTGGTGGAGAGAATCCCCTTTGCAGAAAGCTGGTTTTTCCTGAAGGATGTCTTCTCAGCTTTTTGGGTATAGTCCCTGGATGGCTGGTGTTTTTTCAGGAGTTGCTCACCTCAGGGATATAGACCTGAGTGGTAACTGTGAGCTTTGTTAGTCAAGAGGGTTCTCCTCTCACCCAGGGAAGACCTGAGGGCAGCTGCCCTGTTTCTGGGTTTCTTGTTGCAAATTTAATGATCAGCTGCTGTGACCCAGTTGGACATCAGGCGCCTCAACTGTTTGTGCCTGTGTCTGGAGCACAGCTGAGTGCTGGCGCCCGGCCCCACTAGACTACTAGACTTTTTCTAGGGAAGGATTGGGTGATTCAGGTCAGTACAGTTTCCTTCCTTCCCCGTGGATTCTCTGGAGACACGGACTCCCAGTGTCTTTTTTTTGCCCTGGTGCACACTGCTCAGTGTCCGCCAGCTGGCTGGCCGCAGAAACTGCCTGTGCCTGGAGCACAGCTGTGTGATGGCGGCTCAGTCTCTGCCAGCTGTCTGGTGCGCAGAAACTGCCTGTGTCTGCCTTTGCGGCTTTTGGGAGCCTGAGTGCCCCCTCTAAGCTGGGTAATTTTCCGGGACCTTTTCAGGTTGGGGGTGAGCTGAGTGCTCTGAGATCAGACCCGCCGTTTCTATCTCCGCAGAGAATCAGGCGCGCAGGCAGGCAGGGCTCTGTGCCGAACCTGGGTCCCCGGCTCTGGCCCGGCTGGCTCCTGGGGTGCCCGTGGAACCCGCCCGAGTCTTTTCCAGGGGATGTCTGGGTGATCTAAGGCCGGTCCCAATCGTTTCCTGTACCCTGGGGTTATCTCTCGACTGAAAATTTCAGTCTCTGATAGTGTGGTGCCCACGGTTCAGTCTGGGACCGTGACCAGAGACACTGGCTTGTGGCTCTGGGCTGGCGCTGGGGCTGGCGGCAGCGTCTGGCGGAACCGGGATCTCTTCCACGGTTTAGCCGGGTGAGTTAAAAGCTGATTGAATCCCCCACCGTGGGGTATCCTCTCACCTGGGAAACACAATGACTGTGTTTTATGGCCGAGAGTTCTGATTGCTGGTCACTGTGCTGATCCTGCTGTGCTGCTGCTCAGAATGAGAGTCCTCCCTTCGCCGCCATCTTGCCCCTCCCTGCTTTTCTGTTCTTTCGGTCGAAACTTGTTCCTGCACTGTACAGTGCGTTATATCACTTTTCAGTTTTCCTGTCTTCCTAATTGAGCAAGTGGCACACATGTGAATTGGTTTACAAATTAGTGGTTTGCGTTTCTGTTCTTTCGTTGCAAACTTGTTCCTATTAGGAAAAAAGTTAGGGTTAGGGTTAGGGTTAGGGTTAGGGTTAGGCGCTTAGGGTTAGGGTTAGGGTTAGGGTTAGGGTTAGGGTGAGGTGAGGTTTATATCACTTTTCAGTTTTCCTGTTATAATAATTGAACAGGCGAAAGGAATGTGAATTAGTTTACAAAGTTGTGCTTTCCGTTTCTGTTCTTCTGTTGGAAATTGTTCCTGTGCTGTACAGTGCGTTATATCTCTGTTCAGTTTTCCTGTATTCTTAATTGCGAGAGTGGCACACATGTGATTTAGTTTACAAAGTAGTGCTTTGCGTTTCTGTTCTTTCGTTGGAAACTTCTTCCTGTTAGGAACAAGTTAGGGTTAGGGTTAGGGTTAGGGTTAGGGTTAGGGGTTAGTGTTAGGGTTAGGGTTAGAGTTAGGGGCTTAGGGTTAAGATTAGGGTTATATCACTTTTCAGTTTTCCTGTTATAATAATTGAACAGGCGACACGGATATGAATTAGTTTACACAGTTGTGCTTTGCGTTTCTGTTCTTTCGATGAATACTTGTTTCTTTGTTGTACATTTCAATTTATCCCTTTTTAGGTTCCGTGAATTTCTAATTGAGTGAGCGACACACATGTGATTCCATTAAAAAGTAGTGCTTTGCTTTGCTGTTCTTTTGTTCGAAACTAATTCCTGTGCTGTACAGTGCGTTATATCACATTTCAGTTTTCCTGTATGCCTAATTGAGCAAGCGACACACATGTGATTCCATTTAAATGTAGTGCTTTGATTTTCTGTTTTTTCTTTCGATACTTGTTCCTGTGCTGTACAGTGCGTTATATCACTTTTAAGTTTTCCTGCATTCCTAATTGAGCGAGTGGCACAGATGTGATTTAGTTTACAAAGTAGGGCTTTGCATTTATGTTCTTTCGTTGGAAACTTATTCCTGTTAGGAACAAGTTAGGGTTAGGGTTAGGGGCTTAGGGTTAGGGTTAGGGGTAGGGTTAGTGTTAGGGGCTTACGGTGAGGGTGAGGGTTAGGCGCTTAGGGTTAGGGTTAGGGTTAGGGGCTTAGGGTTAGGGTTAGGGTTAGGGTTAGGTGCTTAGGGTTAGGATTAGGTTTATATCACTTTTCAATTTTCCTGTTATAATAATTTAACAGGCGACACGAATGTGAATTAGTTTACAAAGTTGTGCTTTGTGTTTCTGTTCTTTCGATGAAAATTTGTTTCTGTGACATACATTTCGATTTATCGCTTTTCAGTTTTCCAGTATTCCTAATTGAGCGAGCGACACACCTGTGATTTAGTTTACAAGTAGTGCTTTGTTTTGCTGTTCTTCTGTTGGAAATTTGATTCTGTGCTGTACAGTGTGATATATCACTTTTCAGTTTTCCTGTTATAATAATTGAACGGACGACACGTATGTGAATTAGTTTACAAAGTTGAGCTTTGCGTTTCTGTTCTTTCGATGGAAACTTGTTTCTGTGCTCTAAAGTGCGAGATAACACTTTTCAGTTTTCCTGTATTCCCAAAAGAGCGAGGGACACACATTTGATTCCGTTTAAAAGTAGTGCTTTGCTTTCCTGTTCTTTCACTCAAAACTTGTTCCTGTGCTGTACAGTGCGTTATATCTCTTTTCAGTTTTCCTGTATTCCTAATGGAGAGAGTGGCACACATGTCATTTAGTTTACAAAGTAGTGCTTTGCGTTTATGTTCTTTCATTGGAAACTTGTTCCTCTTAAGTTACGGTTAGGGTTAGGGTTAGAGTTAGGGTAACGGTTAGGGTTAGGGTAGTGTTAGGGTTAGGTTAGGGTTAGGGGCTTAGGTTTAGGATTAGGGTTATATCACTTTTCAGTTTTCCTGTTAAAATAATTGAACAGGCAAAACGAATGTGAATTAGTTTACAAAGTTGTGCTTTGCTTTTCTGTTCTTTTGATGAAAACTTGTTTCTTTGCCGTACATTTCGATTTTTCGTTTTTCAAGTTTCCCTGTATTCCTAATTGAGTGAGCGACACACATGTGATTTACTTTACAAAGTAGTGTTTTGCGTTTCTGATCTTCTGTTGGAAACTTTTTCCTGTGCTGTACAGTTCGATATATCACTTATCAGTTTTCCTGTTATGATAATTGAATGGGTGACATATATGTGAATTAGTTTACAAAGTTGTGCTTTGCGTTTCTGTTCATTTGATGAAAACTTGTTTCTTTGCCATAATTTCCATATATCGCTTTTCTGTTTCTGTATTCCTAATTGAGTGAGTGACACACATGTGATTTAGTTTAGAAAGTATTGCTTTGTATTTCTGTTTTTCTGTTGGAAACTTTTTTTGTGCTGTACAGTGTGATATATCACTTTTAGGTTTTCCTGTTATAATAATTGAACGGGGGACACATATGTGAATTAGTTTACACTGTTGTGCTTTGCGTTTCTCTTCTTTCGATGAAAACTTGTTTCTTTGCTGTACATTTCGATATATCGCTTTTTAGTTTTCCTGTATTCCTATTTGAGCGAGCGACACACATGTGATTTGGTTCACAAAATAGTGCTTTGGGTTTCTGTTCTTTCGATGGAAATTTGTTCTTGTGCTGTACAGTGAGTTATATCACTTTTCAGTTTTCCTGTATTCCTAATTGAGCAAGTGGCACACATGTGATTTGGTTTACAAAGTACTGCTTTGCGTTTATATTCTTTCATTGGAAAATTTTTCCTGTTAGGAACAAGTTAGGGTTAGGTTTAGGGTTATGGTTAGGGTTATGGTTAGCTTTAGGGTTGGTTGTAGGGTTAGGGTTAGGGTTAGGGGCTTAGGGTTAGGGTTAGGATTATATCACTTTTCAGTTTTCCTGTTATATTAATTGAACAGGCAACACGAATGTGAAGTAGTTTACAAAGTTGTGCTTTGCGTTTCTTTTCTTTCAATGAAAACTTGTTTATTTGCCATACATTTTGATATATCGCTTTTCAGTTTTCCTGTATACCTAATTGAGCTAGAGACACACATGTGATTTAGGTTACAAAGTACTGCTTTGTGTTTCTGTTCTTCTGTTGGAAACTTGATTCTCTAATGCACATTGTGATATATTACTTTTTAGGATTCCTATTATAATAATTGAATTGGCGACACATATGTGAATTAGTTTACAAAATTGTTCGTTGTGTTTCTCTCCTTTAATGGAAACTTGTTTCTGTGCCATAAAGTGCCAGATAACACTTCTCAGTTTTCCTGTATTCCTAATTGAGCGAGCGACACACATGTGATTCCATTTAAAAGTAGTATTTTGCTTTTCAGTTCTTTCGTTCGAAACTTGTTCCTGTGCTGTACAGTGCGTTATATCACTTTTCAGTTTTCCTGTATTCCTAATTGAGCGAGTGGCACACATGTGATTTAGTTTACAAAGTAGTGATTTGCGTTTCTGTTCTTCTGTTGGAAACTTGTTTCTGTGCTGTACAGTGTGATATATCACTGTTCAGTTTTCCTGTCATAATAATTGAACGGACGACACGTATGTGAATTAGTTTACAAAGTTGTGCTTTTCGTTTCTCTTCTTTCGATGGAAGCAGGTTCCTGTATTGTACAGTTCGATATATCACTTTTCAGTTTTCCTGTTATAATAATGGAACGGGCGACACATATGTGAATTAGTTTACAAAGTTGTGCTTTGCCTTTCTGTTCTTTCGATGGAAACTTGTTTCTGTGCCTTAAAGTGCGAGATAACACTTTTCAGTTTTCCTGTATTCCTAATTGAGCAAGCGACACACATGTGATTCCATTTAAAAGTAGTGCTTTCCTTTTCTGTTCTTTCGTTCGAAACTTGTTCATGTGCTATACAGTGCGTTATATCTCTTTTCAGTTTTCCTGTATTCCTAATTGAGACAGTGGCCCACATGTGACTTAATTTACAAAGAAGGTATTTGCGTTTTTACTCTTTCGTTGGAAAATTGTTCCTGTTAGTAACAAGTTAGGGTTAGGGTTAGGGTTAGAGTTAGGGTTAGGGTTAGGGTTAGAGTTAGGGTTAGGGGTTAGGGTTAGGCTTAGGTTTAGAGTTAGGGGTTCGAAACTTGTTCCTGTGCTGTACAGTGCGTTATATCACTTTTTTTTGTATTTTTAAAATTTTCTTTTTATTTATTTATTTTTTTTTTTAGGTTTAATACCTACTGTTTCTTTTTTTTTTTTTCAATGCAGTTTATTCAGGAACCTTGAACAATCATCTGACCCTGGGGAAAGATAGACAACAGCTTAAATAGCCTCTGGGTAGCCAGCCCAGGCATGCCACGTGGGCAATGCAGATAGATTCACATACATGGAAGCAAGCCAGATCCTCAGCCTTAGCCAAATGTGGAATTGTTCGTGACAGAGAGCACTCACCATCGGGAAGGTGGAAGGCGGAAACCAGCTCCATCTTTAAGGCACAGCATTCTGCAGCTCTCTACAGTTCCCCCTTTTGTTTTAGACGCATCAGGCAAGAGTAGAGGTCTGATCTCTGATGTTAGAAATAAATTGGGACTTTGTACCGATGTTCATTTAGGTGTCATCCAACCAAAGAGCATCAGACCCGTCTGATAACTTTTTCTCAGAGGCGGGACCTGGGGCATCAACACGCATGCAATCAGACATGCTCTTCTGTGGGTCCAAAGCGGCTGACCCTGAGTGCAGTGCTTCGCCTCGCATCCTGAGCATAACATTTTAGCTTTTTATGGTATCCATCCATGCTTGGGGAGAATGTCCTGCTTCAATGGCTGTAAAGGCCTGAATGATCATGGCTGCATCACACTGTTGTGAGACTCTAATCTTGCATATATACTACAGGCAAACCAAGGAGACCAACACCAGAAGGCCTGCTAACGCTCCCATGCCCGCCCAATCCTTCAGATGATTCATGGCTGCCGCAATCCATGATGATAATCCTGTGGCTAGTCCTGTGTCCACTCTGGTAGAATTTACTGTGACAATGGCCACTCTCAGCTGCTCCATCGTAATATCGAATTCTCCAGTCCACTTACCTAAAATATAGCTCGACAATTGTTTAGACAGATTTGCAGCACAGGAAAAATTCTCATGTTATATGCTAGTGACTCCAAGTCCAGCATATTTTCATTGACACCCAAGTTGAGTGTTTTGCCATAGGGTATCAATTTGCTCCTGCATGAGGTCAATCCTCTGATTGAACACCATCAAGCTTCCTTTTAGATATATCACTTTTAAGTTTTCCTGTATTCCTAATTGAGAGAGTGGCACACATGTGATTTAGTTTACAAAGTAGTGCTTTGCGTTTATGTTCTTTCGTTGGAAACTTGTTAGGGTTAGGGTTAGGGTTAGAGTTAGAGTTAGGGGATTAGGGTTAGGGTTAGGGATAGGGTTAGGGTTAGGGGCTTAGGGTTGAGGTTAGGGCTATTGTTAGGGTTAGGGTTAGGATTAGGGTTAGGGTTAAGGTTAGGGTTAGGTTTAGGGGGTTGGAGTTAGGGTTAGGGTTAGGGTTATATCACTTTTCAGTTTTCCTGTTATAATAATTGAACAGGCGATACGAATTTGAATTAGTTGACAAAATTGTGCTGTGCGTTTCTGTTCTTTCGATGAAAAATTGTTTCTTTGCTTTACATTTCGATTTATCGCTTTTGAGTTTCCCTGTATTCCTAATTGAGAGAGCGACACACATGTGATTTAGTTTACAAAGTAGCGCTTTGCGTTTCTGTTCTTTCTTTGGAAACTTGTTGCTTTTAGGAACAAGTTAGGGTTAGGTTTAGGGTTAGGGTTAGAGTTAGGGACATAGGGTTAGGCTTAGGGTTATATCACTTTTCAGTTTTCCTGTTATAATAATGGAACGGGCGACACATATGTGAATTAGTTTACAAAGTTGTGCATTGCGTTTCTGTTCTTTCGATGGAAACTTGTTTCTGTGCCTTAAAGTGTGAGATAACACTTTTCAGTTTTCCTGTATTCCTATTTGAGCAAGTGACACACATGTGATTCCGTTTAAAAGTAGTGCTTTCCTTTTCTGTTCTTTCGTTCAAAACTTGTTCCTGTGCTGTACAGTGTGTTATATCTCTTTTCAGTTTTACTGTGTTCCTAATTGAGAGAGTGGCCCACATGTGACTTAGTTTACAAAGAAGTGCTTTGCGTTTATACTCTTTCGTTGGAAACTTGTTTCTGTTAGGAACAAGTTAGGGTTAGGGTTAGGGTTAGGGTTAGGGTTAGGGTTAGAGGCTTAGCATTAAGGTTAGGGCTATCGTTAGGTTAGGGTTAGGGTTAGGGTTAGGGGTTTATGGTTATGGTTAGGGTTAGGGTTATATCACTTTTCAGTTTTCCTGTTATAATAATTGAACAGGCGACACGAATGTGAATTAGTTGACAAAGTTGAGCTGTGCGTTTCTGTTCTTTCGATGAAAAATTGTTTCTTTGCCTTACATTTCGATTTATCGCTTTTGAGTTTCCCTGTAATCCTAATTGAGTGAGCGACACACATGTGATTTAGTTTACAAAGTAGTGCTTTGCGTTTCTGTTCTTTCTTTGGAAACTTGTTCCTTTTAGGAACAAGTTAGGGTTAGGTTAGGGTTAGGGTTAGGGTTAGGGTTAGGGTTAGGGTTAGAGTTAGGGACTTAGGGTTAGGTTAGGGTTATATCACTTTTCAGTTTTCCTGTTATAATAATGGAATGGGTGACACATATGTGAATTAGTTTACAAAGTTGTGCTTTGCCTTTCTGTTCTTTCGATGGAAACTTGTTTCTGTGCCTTAAAGTGCGAGATAACACTTTTCAGTTTTCCTGTACTCCTAATTGAGCAAGCAACACACATGTGATTCTGTTTAAAAGTAGTGCTTTCCTTTTCTGTTCTTTCGTTCGAAACTTGTTCCTGTACTGTACAGTGCGTTATATCTCTTTTCAGTTTTCCTGTATTCCTAATTGAGAGAGTGCCCCTCATGTGACTTAGTTTACAAAGAAGTTCTTTGCGTTTATACTCTTTCATTGGAAACTTGTTCCTGTTAGGAATAAGTTAGGGTTTAGGTTAGGTTAGGGTTAGGGTTAGGGTTAGGGTTAGGGTTAGGGTTAGGGTTAGGGTTAGAGTTAGGGTTAGGCTTAGGTTTAGAGTTAGGGGCTTAGGGTGAGGAGTAGGGTTATATCAGTTTTCAGTTTTCCTGCTATAATAATTGAACAGGCGACACGAATGTGAATTAGTTTACAAAGTAGTGCTTTGCGTTTCTGTTCTTCTGTTGGAAACTTGTTTCTGTGCTGTACAATGTGATATATCACTTTTCAGTTTTCCTGTTATAATAATTGAACGGACCACACGTATGTGAATTACTTTACAAAGTTGTGCTTTTCGTTTCTGTTCTTTCGATGGAAGCAGGTTCCTGTGTTGTACAGTTCGATATATCACTTTTCAGTTTTCCTGTTATAATAATTGAACGGGCGACACATATGTGAATTAGTTTACAAAGTTGTGCTTTGCGTTTCTGTTCTTTCGATGGAAACTCGTTTCTGTGCCTTACAGTGCGAGATAACACTTTTCAGTTTTCCTGTATTCCTAATTGAGCGAGTGACACACATGTGATTCCGTTTAAAAGTAGTGCTTTGCTATTCTCTTCTTTCGTTCAAAACTTGTTCCTGTGCTGTACAGTGCGTTATAACACTTTTTTTTTTTGTATTTTTAAAATTTTCTTTTTATTTTTTTTAGGTTTAATACCTATTGTTTCTTTTTTTTTTTTTCAATGCAGTTCATTCAGGAACCTTGAACAATCATCTGACCCTGGGGAAAGCCAGCCAACAGCTTAAATAGCCTCTGGGTAGCCAGCCCAGGCATGCCACGTGGGCAATGCAGATAGATCCACATACATGGAAGCAAGCCAAATCCTCAGCCTTAGCCAAATGTGGAATTGTTCGTGACAGAGAGCACTCAACATCGGGAAGGTGGAAGGCGGAAACCAGCTCCATCTTTAAGGCATAGGATTCCGCAGCTCTCTACAGTCCCCCCTTTTTGTTTTCGACGCATCAGGCAAGAGTAGAGGTCTGATCTCTGATGTTAGAAATAAATTGGGACTTTGTACCGATGTTCATTTAGGTGTCATCCACCCAAAGAGCATCAGACCCGTCTGATAACTTTTTCTCAGAGGCGGGACCTGGGGCATCAACACGCATGCAATCAGACATGCTCTTCTGTGGGTCCAAAGCGGCTGACCCTGAGTGCAGTGCTTCGCCTCGCATCCTGAGCATAACATTTTAGCTTTTTATGGTATCCAACCATGCTTGGGGAGAATGTCCTGCTTCAATGGCTGTAAAGGCCTGAATGATCATGGCTGCATCACACTGTTGTGAGACTCTAATCTTGCATATATACTACAGGCAAACCAAGGAGACCAACACCAGAAGGCCTGCTAACGCTCCCATGCCCGCCCATTCCTTCAGATGATTCATGGCTGCCGCAATCCATGATGATAATCCTGTGGCTAGTCCTGTGTCCACTCTGGTAGAATTTACTGTGACAATGGCCACTCTCAGCTGCTCCATCGTAGTATTGAATTCTCCAGTCCACTTACCTAAAATATAGCTCCACAATTGTTTAGACAGATTTGCAGCACAGGAAAAATTCTCATGTTATATGCTAGTGACTCCAAGTCCAGCATATTTTCATTGACACCCAAGTTGAGTGTTTTGCCATAGGGTATCAATTTGCTCCTGCATGAGGTCAATCCTCTGATTGAACACCATCAAGCTTCCTTTTAGATATATCACTTTTAAGTTTTCCTGTATTCCTAATTGAGAGAGTGGCACACATGTGATTTAGTTTACAAAGTAGTGCTTTGCGTTTATGTTCTTTCGTTGGAAACTTGTTAGGGTTAGGGTTAGAGTTAGAGTTAGGGGCTTAGGGTTAGGGTTAGGGTTAAGGTTAGGGTTAGGGGCTTAGGGTTAAGGTTAGGGCTATTTAGGGTTAGGGTTAGGTTAAGGTTAGGGTTAGGGTTAGGTTAGGGTTAGGGGTTAGGGGTTAGTGTTAGTGTTAGGGTTAGGGTTATATCACTTTTCAGTTTTCCTGTTATAATATTTGAACAGGCGACACGAATGTGAATTAGTTGACAAAATTGTGCTGTGCGTTTCTGTTCTTTCGATGAAAAATTGTTTCTTTGCCTTACATTTCGATTTATCGCTTTTGAGTTTCCCTGTATTCCTAATTGAGTGAGCGACACACATGTGATTTAGTTTACAAAGTAGTGCTTTGCGTTTCTGTTCTTTCTTTGGAAACTTGTTCCTTTTAGGAACTGTTATTATGAAGTTAGGGTTAGGGTTAGGGTTAGGGTTAGAGTTAGGGACTTAGGGTTAGGGTTAGGGTTATATCACTTTTCAGTTTTCCTATTATAATAATGGAACGGGTGACACATATGTGAATTAGTTTACAAAGTTGTGCTTTGCGTTTCTGTTCTTTCGATGGAAACTTGTTTCTGTGCCTTAAAGTGTGAGATAACACTTTTCAGTTTTCCTGTATTCCTAATTGAACAAGCGACACACATGTGATTCCGTTTAAAAGTAGTGCTTTCTTTTTCTGTTCTTTCGTTCGAAACATTTTCCTGTGCTGTACAGTGCGATATATCTGTTTTCAGTTTTCCTCTATTCCTAATTGAGACAGTGGCCCACATGTGACTTAGTTTACAAAGAAGTGCTTTGCGTTTATACTCTTTCGTTGGAAACTTGTTCCTCTTAGGAACAAGTTAGGGTTAGGTTAGGGTTAGGGTTAGGGTTAGGGTTAGGGGTTAGGTTAGGCTTAGGTTTTGAGTTAGGGGCTTAGGGTGAGGATTAGGGTTATATCACTTTTCAGTTTTCCTGTTATAATAATTGAACAGGCGACACGAATGTGAATTAATTTACAAAGTAGTGCTTTGCATTTCTGTTCTTCTGTTGGAAACTTGTTTCTGTGCTGGAGAGTGTGATATATCACATTTCAGTTTTCCTGTTATAATAATTGAACGGATGACACGTATGTGAATTAGTTTACAATGTTGTGCTTTGCGTTTCTGTTCTTTCGATGGAAACTTGTTTCTATGCCTTAAAGTGCGAGATAACACTTTTCAGTTTTCCTGTATTCCTAATTGAGCAAGTGACACACATCTGATTCCGTTTAAAAGTAGTGCTTTCCTGTTCTGTTCTTTCGTTTGAAACTTGTTCCTGTGCTGTACAGTGTGTTATATCTCTTTTCAGTTTTCCTGTATTCCTAATTGAGAGAGTGCCCCTCATGTGACTTAGTTTACAAAGAAGTTCTTTGCCTTTATACTCTTTCGTTGGAAACTTGTTCCTATTAGGAATAAGTTAGGGTTAGGTTAGGGGTTAGGGTTAGGGTTAGAGTTAGGGTTAGGGGGTTAGGGTTAGGCTTAGGTTTAGAGTTAGGGGCTTAGGGTGAGGAGTAGGGTTATATCAGTTTTCAGTTTTCCTGCTATAATAATTGAACAGGCGACACGAATGTGAATTAGTTTACAAAGTAGTGCTTTGCGTTTCTGTTCTTCTGTTGGAAACTTGTTTCTGTGCTGTAGAATGTGATATATCACTTTTCAGTTTTCCTGTTATAATAATTGAACGGACCACACGTATGTGAATTACTTTACAAAGTTGTGCTTTTCGTTTCTGTTCTTTCGATGGAAGCAGGTTCCTGTGTTGTACAGTTCGATATATCACTTTTCAGTTTTCCTGTTATAATAATTGAACGGGCGACACATATGTGAATTAGTTTACAAAGTTGTGCTTTGCGTTTCTGTTCTTTCGATGGAATCTCGTTTCTGTGCCTTACAGTGCGAGATAACACTTTTCAGTTTTCCTGTATTCCTAATTGAGCGAGTGACACACATGTGATTCCGTTTAAAAGTAGTGCTTTGCTTTTCTGTTCTTTCGTTCGAAACTTGTTCCTGTGCTGTACAGTGCGTTATATCACTTTTTTTTTTTTTGTATTTTTAAAATTTTCTTTTTATTTTTTTTAGGTTTAATACCTATTGTTTCTTTTTTTTTTTCAATGCAGTTCATTCAGGAACCTTGAACAATCATCTGACCCTGGGGAAAGCCAGCCAACAGCTTAAATAGCCTCTGGGTAGCCAGCCCAGGCATGCCACGTGGGCAATGCAGATAGATCCACATACATGGAAGCAAGCCAGATCCTCAGCCTTAGCCAAATGTGGAATTGTTCGTGACAGAGAGCACTCACCATCGGGAAGGTGGAAGGCGGAAACCAGCTCCATCTTTCAGGCGCGGCATTACGCAGCTCTCTACAGTTCATTTAGGTGTCATCCACCCAAAGAGCATCAGACCCGTCCGATAACTTTTTCTCAGAGGCGGGACCTGGGGCATCAACCCGCATGCAATCAGACATGCTCTTCTGTGGGTCCAAAGCGGCTGACCCTGAGTGCAGTGCTTCGCCTCGCATCCTGAGCGTAACATTTTAGCTTTTTATGGTATCCAACCATGCTTGGGTAGAATGTCCTGCTTCAATGGTTGTAAAGGCCTGAATGATCATGGCTGCATCACACTGTTGTGAGACTCTAATCTTGCATATATACTACAGGCAAACCAAGGAGACCAACACCAGAAGGCCTGCTAACGCTCCCATGCCCGCCCATTCCTTCAGATGATTCATGGCTGCAGCAATCCATGATGATAATCCTGTGGCTAGTCCTGTGTCCACTCTGGTAGAATTTACTGTGACAATGGCCACTCTCAGCTGCTCCATCGTAGTATCAATTCTCCAGTCCACTTACCTAAAAAATATAGCTCCACAATTGTTTAGACAGATTTGCAGCACAGGAAAAATTCTCATGTTATATGCTAGTGACTCCAAGTCCAGCATATTTTCATTGACACCCGAGTTGAGTGTTTTGCCATAGGGTATCAATTTGCTCCTGCATGAGGTCAATCCTCTGATTGAACACCATCAAGCTTCCTTTTAGATATATCACTTTTAAGTTTTCCTGTATTCCTAATTGAGAGAGTGGCACACATGTGATTTAGTTTACAAAGTAGTACTTTACGTTTATGTTCTTTCATTGGAAACTTCTTAGGGTTAGTTTTAGGGTTAGAGTTAGAGTTAGGGGCTTAGGGTTAGGGTTAGGTTAGGGTTAGGGTTAGGGGCTTAGGGTTAAGTTTAGGGCTATCCTTAGGGTTAGGGTTAGGGTTAGGGTTAGGGTTAGGGGTTAGGGTTAGGGTTAGGGGGTTAGGGTTAGGGTTAGATTTACGGTTAGGGTTATATCACTTTTCAGTTTTCCTGTTATAATAATTGAACAGGCGACACGAATGTGAATTAGTTGACAAAGTTGTGCTGTGCGTTTCTGTTCTTTCGATGAAATATTGTTTCTTTGCCTTACATTTCGATTTATCGCTTTTAAGTTTCCCTGTATTCCTAATTGAGTGAGCGACACACATGTGATTTAGTTTACAAAGTAGTGTTTTGCGTTTCTGTTCTTCTGTTGGAAACTTGTTTCTGTGCTGTATAGTGTGATATATCACTTTACTGTTTTCCTGTTATAATAATTGAATGGACGACACGTATGTGAATTAGTTTACAAAGTTGTGCTTTTCGTTTCTGTTCTTTTCGATGGAAGCAGGTTCCTGTGTTGTACAGTTCGATATATCACTTTTCAGTTTTCCTGTTATAATAATGGAACGGGCGACACATATGTGAATTAGTTTACAAAGTTGTGCTTTGCCTTTCTGTTCTTTCGATGGAAACTTGTTTCTGTGCCTTAAAGTGCAAGATAACACTTTTCAGTTTTCCTGTATTCCTAATTGAGCAAGTGACACACATGTGATTCCGTTTAAAAGTAGTGCTTTCCTTTTTTGTTCTTTCGTTCAAAACTTGTTCCTGTGCTGTACAGTGCGTTATATCTCTTTTCAGTTTTCCTGTATTCCTAATTGAGAGAGTGGCCCACATGTGACTTAGTTTACAAAGAAGTGCTTTGCGTTTATACTCTTTCGTTGGAAACTTGTTCCTCTTAGGAACAAGTTAGGGTTAGGGTTAGGGTTAGGGCTAGGGTTAGGGGTTAGGGTTAGGCTTAGGTTTAGAGTTAGGGGCATAGGATGAGGATTACGGTTATATCACTTTTCAGTTGTCCTGTTATAATAATTGAATAGGCGACACGAATGTGAATTAGTTTACAAAGTAGTGCTTTTCGTTTCTGTTCTTCTGTTGGAAACTTGTTTCTGTGCTGTAGAGTGTGATATATCACTTTTCAGTTTTCCTGTTATAATAATTGAACGGACGACACGTATTTGAATAGGTTTACAATGTTGTGCTTTTCGTTTCTGTTCTTTCGATGGAAGCAGGTTCCTGTGCTGTACAGTTCGATGTATTGCTTTTCAGTTTCCCTGTATTCCTAATTGAATGAGCGACACAAATGTGATATAGTTTACAAAGTATTGTTTGCGTTCCTGGTCTTCTTTTGGAAACTTGTTTCTGTGCTGTATAGTGTGACGTATCACTTTTCAGTTTTCCTGTTATAATAAATGTACTGGCGACACGTATATGAATTAGTTTACAAAGTTGTGCTTTGCCTTTCTCTTCTTTCAATGGAAACTTGTTTCTGTGCCGGAAAGTGAGAGATAACACTTTTCAGTTTCCTGTAGTCCTAATTGAGCGAGCGACACACATGTGATTCCGTTTAAAAGTAGTGCTTTGCTTTTCTGTTCTTTCGTTCAAAACTTGTTCCTGTGCTGTACAGTGCGTTATATCTCTTTTCATTTTTCCTGTATTCCTAATTGAGCGAGTGACACACATGTGATTTAGTTTACAAAGTAGTGATTTGCGTTTCTGTTCTTTCGTTGGAAACTTGTTCCTGTTATGACCAATTTAGGGTTAGGATTAGGGTTAGGGTTAGGGTTAGGGTTAGGCGAGGGTCAGGGTTACAAAGGTTGCGGTTAGGGTTAGGGTTAGGGTTAGGGTCAGGGTTAGTGGCTTAGGGTTAGGGTTAGGGTTATATCACTATTCAGTTTTCATGTTATAATAATTGAACAGGCGACACGAATGTGAATTAGTTTACAAAGTTGTGCTGTGTGTTTCTGTTCTTTCGATGAAAACTTGTTCATTTGCAGTTTATTTCGATTTATTGCTCTTCAGTTTCCGTGTATTCCTAATTGAGTGAGCGACACACATGTGACTTAGTTTACAAAGTAGTGCTTTGCATTTCTGTTCTTCTGTTGGAAACTTGTTTCTGTGCTGTATAGTGTGATATATCACTTTTCAGTTTTCCTGTTATAATAATTGAACGGGCGACACGTATGTGAATTAGTTTACAAAGCTGTGCTTTTCGTTTCTGTTCTTTCGATGGAAGCAGGTTCCCATGTTGTACAGTTCGATATATCACTTTTCAGTTTTCCTGTTATAATAATTAAACGGGCGACACATATGTGAATTAGTTTACAAAGTTGTGCTTTGTGTTTCTGTTCTTTCGGTTGAAACTCGTTTCTGTGCTGTACAGTGTGAGATAACACTTTTCATTTTTCCTGTATTCCTAATTTGCGAGCGACACACATGTGATTCCGTTTAAAAGTAGTGCTTTGCTTTTCTGTTCGTTCGTTCGAAACTTGTTCCTGTGCTGTACAGTGTGTTATATCACTTTTCAGTTTTCCTGTATTCCTAATTGCGCGAGTGACACACATGTGATTCCGTTTAAAAGTAGTGCTTTGCTTTTCTGTTCTTTCGTTCGAAACTTGTACCTGTGCTGTACAGTGCGTTATATTTATTTTCAGTTTTCCTGTATTCCTAATTGAGAGAGTGTCACACATGTGATTTAGTTTACAAAGTAGTGCTTTGCGTTTATGGTCTTTCGTTGGAAACTTGTTCCTGTTAGGAACAAGTTAAGGTTAGGGTTAGGGTTAGGGTTAGTGTTTGGGTTAGGGGCTTCGGGTTAGGATTAGGGTTATATCACTTTCAGTTTTCCTGTTATAATAATTGAACAGGCGACAGGAATGTCAATTAGTTTACAAAGTTGTGCTTTGCATTTCTGTTCTTTCGATTAAAACTTGTTTCTTTTCCGTACATTTTGATTTATTGCTTTTCACTTTCCCTGTATTCCCAATTGAGTGAGCGACACACATGTGATTTAGTTTACAAAGTAGTGCTTTGTGTTTCTGTTCTTCTGTTGGAAACTGGTTTCTGTGATGTACAGTGTGATATATCACTTTTCTGTTTTCCTGTTATAATAATTGAACGGGTGACACGTATGTGAATTAGTTTACAAAGTTGTGCTTTGTGTTTCTGTTCTTTCAATGGAAACTTGTTTCTGTGCCGTACAGTGCGATATATCACTTTTCAGTTTACCTGTATTCCTAATTGAGTGAGCGACACACATGTGATTCCGTTTAAAAGTAGTGCTTTCCTTTTCTGTTCTTTCGTTCGAAACTTGTTGCTGTTCTGTACAGTGCGATATTTCACTTTTCAGTTTTCCTGTAATAATAATTGAACAGTTGACACGTATGTCAATTAGTTTACAAAGTTGCACTTTGCTTTTCGGTTCTTTCAATGAAAACTTGTTTCTTTGCCGTACAGTTTGATATATCACTTTTCAGTTTTCCTGTATTACTAATTGAGAGAGCAACACACATGTGATTTAGTTTACAAAGTAGTGCTTTGTATTTCTCTTCTTCTTTTGGAAACTTGTTTCTGTGCTGTACAGTGTGATATATCACTTTTCTTTTTTCCTGTTATAATAATTGAACGGGTGAAACGTATGTGAATTAATTTACAAAGTTGTGCTTTGCGTTTCTGTTCTTTCGATGAAAACTTGTTTCTTTGCCGTACTTTTCTATATATCGCTTTTCAATTTTCCTGTATTACTGATTGAGCGAGCCACACACCTGATTTAGTTTACAAAGTACTGCTTTGCGTTTCTGTTCTGTCGTTGGAAAATTTTTCCTGTTAGGGTTAGTATTAGGGTTAGGGTTAGTGTTAGGGTTAGCGTTAGGGTGAGGGTTAGGGTTAGGGTAGGGTTAGAGTTAGGGTTAGGGTTAGGGTTAGGGTTAGGGGCTTAGGGTTACGGTGAGGGTTATATCACTTTTCAGTTTTCCTGTTATAATAATTGAACGGGCGACACGTATGTGAATTAGTTTACAAAGTAGTGCTTTGCGTTTCTGTTCTTCTGTTGGAAACTTGTTTCTGTGCTGTATAGTGTGATATATCACTTTTCAGTTTTCCTGTTATAATAATTGAACAGGTGACACAAATGTGAATTAGTTTACAAAGTTGTGCTTTGCGTTTCTGTTCTTTCGATGGAAACTTGTTTCTTTGCCTTACATTTCGATATATCGCTTTTCAGTGAAAGACTCCTGATGGGTATCTTCCGTCAGGGAGACCCCCTCCCAAGGATCAACAAGACCAATTCGGATGCAAACAGCAAGAGGCTTTATTTTGATACACGGGTACCCGGGGCTACAAAGTCTCTTGGAGGACTTTGTGCGCCTCCTGAGGGGAAAGCTGGGCTTTTTATAGGGTCTCAGACCAAAAGCGCGGGTACAGGAGTGAGAAGTATAGTTACAGGGAGCTGATTGGTACATTTAAATGAGTCCACAACTTGAGTCAGAGTTTGGCAGGGACACCATGATATCAGGAACTGGGTGTTCAGAAAGGTCATGATGACTCTCAATCTTGGGACTGCCACCTGTTTTTTGTCTTAGGGCTCCTATCTCAGCTGGAACAGTCTCAATATTTGTCTTAGGGCCCCTATCTCAGCTGGAACAGTCTCACAAACTTCTCATATGCATGGTCAGCACAATTTGATTTTTGGCTCAACTGGGGCAGCCTGACTGCAGATATCCCCATCAGCTGGGTCTCTTCAGCTAGTTCCCTCCCTAGCTCACAGATTTCTCAAAACAGTGGTAGCCTTCAGAGTTTCTCAAAACAGTGCTGTACAAAATGACATTAACTATTAGCTGCTTCTAACTTTTGGTGAGACGGAGGTCTTTCATTCCCCCCTTTTTCTTCTAACTTAGAGTGGAATCTTTCATTCTAGGGCCTAGGGAGAGTTAATTTCTGTCTCCTGATATTTAAACTGATGATACTGCTGGGTTAACACCAACGCTTGTATGACAGAGAGCCGGTCTTTCATGAACTAGATCAGCCGATTTAGGATGCAAGGCCCAAATAACTGAATCAGGGGGATTATGATTAAGGGGCCCATGAGGGAGGAGATGAGGGTGGTGAACCAGGGGGCTTTATTAAACCAACTCTCGTACCAGCTTTGTCCTGACTGAAAAGAACTGCTGTCTCTGTCTGAGTCTTTCTTTAAGCCAAGGAGAACTATTACAGGGTCTCTCTAGGCTTTTAGCCCAGTTGCTGCAATATTAGTGTCCATTTCAGCTAATCAGATGCCCAAGATAATAGCTAATGCCAGGGAGTCCCTTTTGACTTAGCGTTTCAGCCTGCTAGGGGGGATTTGGGCGTAGATCCGTCTTCTGGAGCTTCTTCGAGCTGACCGTTGGACCGTAGGCATCAGGGGCTAGGGAGGCTGAAATGCCAGTCAAAGGCTGGGCAATAAGGGAGTCCCAAGCATCTGGTTCATTGATCCACCCGAAGAGGCAGGGAGCAATCATGTCAGTTTCCAGGAAGTCCAGATTTCAGCTTGCAGCCCAGAGTCAACCAGGTGAAAATCTGCTGAGACAAATTCAGACTGGAGACAGAAGTTAAAATTTGTCTATTAAATAGGAAAGATCAGGGAAAATCTCATTTGCGATCCTTTTGAGCTATGCCAGATCCAGGTCACATCCTGAAACTCATATGAAATTTTAGTACACAAAAGAGAATATACTCAGAAAAGTAGCATATCAGCAAATTAAACATTTTGAAAGTAACAGGTAAAACTGCATCCCACTGAATGAGTATCAGTTAGCTGTTTTTTTTTTTTTTTTTTTTTTTGTAACCTTTATACATAACCTAAGTGTGTCCACAGTAACATTTTTTTCTGTGGGCATAGCTGTTGGTAATTTGCCACGAATGGAGCTTGGCCATTTTTATACACTCTGCATATACTTTTAGCTCTCACTTCCATGTTTATGGTAAGTTAGGCAGAAATACCTTATTGGCTTTAGTACTAAACTCTGGATGCTTGGACTTTTTTTTTTTAACAAAGCAACTAGAAGGAATAGGTTTTAAGATGTTTCTGTGTCAAAATCTACCCCAAAAATGGCAGATATTAAGAATACCATACTAAAAGCTATGACTTTTGGGTCAGAACACACATTAAACAGATGTTTTTAAAATAATGAGAAGCACCTTTAAGTCTATCTCCAGAAGCCAACCAAAGGAAATTAAAATCTTAACCTGGTGACTGAATAATAAGCAGTTAATGCTCCATTAACTTATCAGAACTTTATTGATCAATGCCAAAACTCTGAACTTCTGAAATCTTATAACATAAGTACAACAGTAGCAAAGAGGGGAGAGATTTAAAGTATCTCTCATTTTAATCTGCTTTAAAATATTTTTATCTCTTGATAACTTATATACTTTTTTAAAAAAATCATTTAGACTCTCTAATCTTTTGCATTTATTAACCCTGAAACATTTTTTTAAACTAAATAATAACACTCTAGATTTTTACAACCTAAACCCCTATATTCTCAGACCCTACATAGGCTCCATTTATTTATCTTAAGACACAGGCAACTAACATGAGTCCTGTGAGCAAGGAAAACCTGTCTTTCTTTTAAATAAGGGATCTAGTACTCTGTGGTCCTAGCTAATGAACTGATCAATGAGCTAACAGTCAATCTAATTGTCTTTTTTCTCGCTGTAAAGCTACTGTAAGCTTAGCATAGCCGTCAAGGTGTTCAGAGACCTGAGAAGGATAAATTATACCAATCCATGTGCCAATCAAAATGACAGGGATGACTAGTTAGTCCATTACCTAGGCAGAGTCCCTGGCTCCTTTGTCTCACGGCATCCTGGACAGAGGCAGTTCTGCCAGGCACATAAGATGAGAAACTGCTGCTGTGGAAAGAGGAACAGGAGAGATTGACCTCACCTTGCCTCTCACAATGTGAGACAATGGCTCTTCAGGTGTCCCCGGCTTTGTCCACAGTTTAGGCTGGGCCCTAGCAGTGGGCCAGTTGGGGCAGTATTGCCCAGTGGTTAGCATACCTCAATCCAGAGTTGCAGTCATAGTTTGTCCAAATCTTCTCGGAGACCTTGGGGAGCTACTGCCAGGATTTTGGGACTTTCTGTCACAATAAGCTTACATATGTTAAAATGCCATATTCATCAGATCTCTGATAAACTTGAGGGCCAGCATATCTAAGTTACTCTTTGTTTTAGAACTATATATTTTAAGACAAATAGGCAAACTTTATAGTTACCCATCCTAGGCTTAACCTTAAAAAAAACTTGAACAAGGAGACTAGGTAAGGCTCAACTGCAGTATTTAGCATGACTTTAAATCTGCTCTTTCTGAACTAAAATCATAGCAAATCTTTTAATCAGAAACAGTTTATAGAGGGGCTAGCAAATCTTGCTGATCCTACCACTTTGTATTAAAATTGAACAGTAAAAAGCTTTGCACTTAACACT